>JAIPRL010001046.1:39498-99984 GCA_025469235.1 Pemphigus obesinymphae
CCAAAAATGTTGTACCCAAGCTAGTCTATATATATATATTATTACTATTATTAGCCATTTGTATCCTGTAACGTTTTTCAAAGACGGGTTAAAACCAATTTGAGACGAAAATCCCCTCTGAGAAAACTCTGATTAAAAAGAAAACAAATATAGAAATATATCATAGTGACAAACACTTCGACGAATTTAGACAGGACGTGTGAAAAGTGCGGATTGCGTGCACTATTGTCGCGGTATTGTGAACACAGCGGGAAACATCTTGGAAAATAATACAGATATATGTGTATCGAGTAGAAATAAAATGTCAACAGTTTCGAATTTCGTTATTTGAGACGATAACGATATACTTTTAGCATAAATTTTTTAAGAATTCCTTACAAAAATGGAACGTTAAAAAGCACAAAACCATATGAATTTCAATTTTTAAAAATTCAATCCCTACTCAAATATTATACTCCCGTCGAACACCGTCCCAAATATTATTACAGACATTTTCAGATTTTGCTTTTTTTTTAGCTTTAAAATATATAAGATATTTGTAATTAAGTCATGGTATCTCATCTGCAACGACAACAAATTATTATAGATTACAGCATTTGGAAAGAACGACATTCATGCGTTCACATTCATATTTCGTAAACCCGCGTTTCTGTCAAATAGAAAGTCAACGACGTTCATATTTTTGAGGAATTTGAACAATTTTCAGACAATTTAAATTGAATTACATATATATTTTTATTTCACCATAAACCCCATTCAATTTAAATATAATTATAAAAATATAATACTCAAAAGTCCCATTCTGTGAGCTCGTCATAAAATGAAATTTTTTTGGCAAATATATATTTAAAAACAAAATGTATATTTTGTTAATAATCAATTATTCAAAATGAACGATTATGTTAATATGTTAATTTTTCGAAAAACAGGAATGTAAACGTGTTCTTTTTAAAAACATTTGAACGTAAACAAATTCATTTTTTACCCATTGATCGTGAACGTGAACGAGTTAAATTTTCTAATGAACTTTTTGAACACTGATCATTTATTTGATATTAGGAATTATTGTTCAGGAACAAAGTACGCAACACACTCGATTTTTAAGGGGCTATGTATAGAAAATTTTAAATAAAGATTTAGACAATTTAAGTGTTTTAATATATTATTACTTTAATTTAAAAAAAAGTAATGTAATCTGTTTGCATAGGTATACTACGACAACATTTTTATATTTTTCAACAAAATTAATTATTTTTATCTGATCACAGTTTGATATAAGAAAAACAAAATATTACACAACATAAAAGAAAAACACTTTTTACAATATACCTATATTTGAACACATAGAATTAGTGAAAACGTGAAATTTTCAAATTAAATTAATTATTAAAAACATAATATTTCTGTAATAAAAAAAATTTTAATATTTTTATTATTCGTATTTTGTTTAAGTCTTGAATCTACTAAAAAAGTTATCTATACTTGGAATGAGTACTATAAGGTGTATCTTTATATATTATATAATACCTATATTATTTATTTATTTCGTATATATTTGTAATAAATTGACCAACAAATATTATTTTGCGCTTAAAATGTATATCTGTTATATATTACATTGTATTTTACTATTATATTTACTTTATATTATATATACTATATTTACCGAACGATAAATATCTACAAAACTTTATTTTTAAAAAAGATGTCAACTTATTCACGAACATTTCATTCTAAAACAGTGAAATATGTTCGTAATAAATATACGAAATTAATATATTAAGATTTTATAGGTTCTAACTTATAATGGCCACCTGTCTGCCTGTCTTAACAATTCATTACCATGGATACCAATTGAGAGCCCAGAGTAAAAAAAAAATATATATATATATATATAAATCATAAAATTTTGAAAAAGGACTTTTTTGTACCCAAATTTTTATTTTGATATTGACTATACTTTGAAATTGGAATGAACTAATTCACTCCATTATTGAATGAGTAAGATAATATTTAGTGTCAGTATTGAAGTATCAATTATAGAAGTTTAAAAATTACTCTCCTGATGATTTCAAAATACCAAGATAGATACAGGATACTCTGAGACCACGCAATATTAATATTTACAATATTCGTTATAATACATCTTAATGTTAAATGTATAATATATATTTGAAATTAAAAAATTAATTAATTTAAAAAATGTAATACTCTTATAAAAATAAAAATAATATATATTATAGAAAAATAAATATATAAAAAAAGAATACCAATGTTCGGAGAGTATTCAAAAAAAATTAAATAAGTAACAACTAGTTTTTCGATCGTTGTCTAATATGTATTGGTAAGTATCATTATCTTTAAAATCTGTTTGTATATTTAAAATATTTATACAATTATTATGTTTTAGTATGTTTATATAGTACTAATTTATATTTATAATATATTATTTATTTTATGAAATATATACTATGCAGTATTTATGTAATACCTACTTATGATTAAATTTTATTATTTATGAAAAGTCAAAAATAAAAATAATTCTTTATAAACAACGAATTGTTTTTAAAAATGTTATGGAATTAGTTTATTTTTTTATAATATAACAAATAAACTAAAAATGTTTTTATAAAAACCGGGATTTTATCATAGAGTAATAACTTTTTTTTCTTCTAAAAAAGTCGAATTTATTTTATTAAAACCTTGCGCATAACCGAGTCGATTGGATAAAAATTCAATACGCTACAATATGAAAATATCCACTTTAAAAATTTAATTAAATATATACACTAAAAAAAAAAAAACAAAAAAACAAAATAGGTACCTAATCATATAATATAATAAATATTACTTTGTGTATATTTAACTGCAAATAGTTCTGATATTCAATCGTCTATAACTTAAAACATATATAAGACATGAATTTTACTTGGATATTTTAAGAACACATTTCTAATAACTAGCGTTCGACTTTGAATCCAAAATAAATTTTTGGGGGTAGAGGTGCTCTAAAACGCTGGTTTGAGAATTCAATTCATATAATGTAACATTCAATAATAAAACTTGCATTTCTAATTCTTCGTTTTTAGTGCATTTTTAGCGTTTTTTCGTCATTTTAAAATTGGGTGTTTTTTTAGATATTTTAAATTTAAAAAATAACTTTACCCATATGGAATACATACATCTTTTTTGTACTTGTATAAATAATAATAGATTTAACAGATCAGGTTAAATAACAGAAAACCGATAAAGAATTATATATATGGTATAGAATTCCAAAAAATCAGAATTTTTTTTTTACATTATTTTTATCATTATATTTCTGTAATTGGAAATTTTTTGGGTGTGATTATTATTAATTTATAATTGCATTTTTAGGTGGTCCAAACTCTATATAATAAGTTATAACGTCAAATAAAAATTAATTTTTTCAAGTTTACACTTCTCAGTAGTATCCCAATATAATTTGTAAATTCTTAGACATATGTTAAATCAGTGGTAGCCAAGCTACGGCCCACCATCAAATATTATCCACCCCGAAGAAGTTTTCTAAATCAGAATGTGGTTTCTTATTTTCCTCGTACAGCTTAGTGTGTTATTATCATTTATTGTCTTTAATTTAAAAGCAAAGACAAATCATTGCATTCGAAAAATGATTCTAAGCAAAATTCGTTATCATATTATTAAAAATAAATTTACATTCATGATAAATTTATTTGTTATTTGCCCAAAATAAAAACTGTCCACTATATGCGTAAAAAAACTAAAATAAAAAAAATTACCTTGTATATTTACATTCCCCTCCACGGTTATTTTATTATTAAACTTACTAAATATAGAATACCAAATAACATGGTCTTCAGTCATTAAACTTATGGAAAATATGAGTACTCAAACCTTATAAGTCAAATATAATGAATGCAAAAATTGGTACTCATAATTAATATGGTCAGATAATTAATATTTGTAAGGCCCGAGAGAATTATTGAATTATACTATACAATAATATAGTATTTATAGCAATTAACTTTTTTAAAGTACCATCTACTCTTATATAAAATTAGTCATTTAAAAAATTCTTTACTTTCCTATATCTCCTGCTTAACTACACGAAAAAGTATTTATACAGTCGTAAAAAAATTAAAAATAAAACATTTCATTAATAAACAACATGGCGTCATTTCAGGTTTTACTAGACAGGGGCAAAATTTTGACCGGCCCCTTTACAAATAATAAATGTTTGTTCCTCCCATGGTTTTTGCTATTTACGTTTCTTATGTGAAACACATCTTTGAAAACGAAAATAAGCATAAAAAGTAAACAACTTTTTTTTTTTATATTTTACTAGGTGACAAAACTAGACTAATTACACGATTAATATTCCCGACGATCGCATATCAAGTAAGCCTTTAAACATTAAAGGGGTACAAGTGCTACATTTGCCCTGCTCCCAAATGACTATAGGTACGTCACTGCAGTTGACCGCAATACGTTCCTATCATTCCGCTCAGAATGTAAAAAAAAAATATTGGTCCAAAATTTCAAAATAATTCAACACTTACGGGATGATTTGTATCGAGTTACACTCGGATATTTAGTGGGCCATGAAATTTTTTATTTTTTTTTTTGGATACATTTGCAAAAAAAAGTTTGGCCACCACCGTGTTAAATACCTACTAATTATTAACACGAATAACGATTAATGATTACCAATATTATAATATTATGTATGTAAATTGAACGGTTTTCGATATTTTTGGGTTTGGTGGGAGGGGGTGAAATTGTCCATATAACATTAATATCCGACAGTGTATATATATATGTACACTGGCACTCACCCGACGTGGAACGAACGCGTTGTTGGCAGCGATACGTTTGCATAACGGACCAGGCAGCCAGCGGGCACGCGTTCGACGTGGCCACGTGCGCGCGTACGGCGAGATAATACACGCGGCGGTCACTCGCGCCCTTGCCACTCCTCGCTCGGGGCAAAACACGAGGACGGTGGCGGCCGCGTATATGGCGACCGGATCCACACGCAATAAAGCGTAACGACGACGACAGGAACGTATCGTAATGATAATATTATAGTCGTAATAATAGCGGTTAGGTATGACAAATCGCGCGCGCGCGCGCGGTTTTCACAGAGCCGACCACCGTGCGCGGTATGGCCGTGCCGCACAGCGACTACAACGCGGTTACACAACGCCGCTGTCCCGTCGACCGGCGGCGGCGGCGGCGGCGGCGGAGGAAGTGCACCTTGGCGACGGCGACGCCACCACCATCATCGCAACCCACGCGCCTCCGCTGCACGGTCGCCGTCTCCGCCGCTCGCCCGGCCACGCGCACGAATCGTGGAAAAACCCGGGGGCGGCTTGACCCGACCGAATCCGAGCGCGCGGCCGTCCGTCCCCGGCCAAAAGGGCGCCCGAAAGTCGACCGCTGTACGGATAGCGGCCCCGCGTACGCGCGCGTTTTCCGTGTGCACGCGTGCCGCGGCTTTGGCCCGCGCGTGTACGGCTGTCGTACATACAATAAGTATGACTTCCTGCGGTCCATTACAATTTTAAATGAAATCGACTAAAGGCGCACAATGTGCCACTGCGCTTTCAAATTCTATATGGTAGAAAAAAATGTTCGGTAGGTTGAATACGTAGGCAATCGGGGGCGGATTATATTGAGAAATAATTAGTGGCTAATCCCTATTCGAATCAATTCTGTACTCCTAAAATAATGGTGAAAAAACGTCAATATAGGGAGTGGGGTGGACGCTACGCGGACACTGTGAAGTTGGCCGCCACCCCCCCCCCCAGGCAAACAAACGCCGTTTACGGCTGCTAGGAGTGATTTGCAAATTCAGGAAACAAATTTGCAAATATTTGCAAATTATTTGCAAAATAATGCCGTTGATCCGGCATTGATCCGACAATGTGGGGGGGGGGGACCAACTTCACGCACGTAGTGGTGATCGCCACGTGGAGCCCTAAAATCCATCACTGTATGAAATATTAGATAATAAAATGCGATAATATTTAGTAGGTACCACCAATTGATAGCGGACGAAGACAACTTTTATTCGTGAGATTTTTTCAGAGTGCAATCACTGATTTAAATTAGGCAGTTTAATTTTGACCCAATGCACTTAAAAAATTACTGTTTTGCGAAAAAAAATTTCGTTTTTTTCGGTTTTCGGTCTATACCTAGTTGTAATTAAGAAACAAAATTTTGACACGATATTGTAAATACAATTATGTGTGTTCTACTGTCATCTTTTTAAAAACCGTTAAATCTTAAAAAAATTATTAATTTTATAAAAAAATATTTTTTTACGAGATTTTTACAAATGACGTAACATCAGTTTTTCTTGTGATACCTATCGAAAAAAATACGACCGTAGAACACAGATAATTGTGTTTACAATGTTGTGTCAAAATTTAGTTTTTTAATTACAACTACAACCCGAAAACAATTTTTTCACGCGAAACAGTTTTGCTAACATATATCATGATTACACAATATTAAAATGTGGTACTTACACAGATCTATTTTTTATTTACTTTTAGAATTTACTTAAATATTTTTAAACTATAAGATTTTTATTTTTCTTGAAATTTCATAAAAATTGCCTATACATAACCCCTTAAAAATTTCTTGTGTGACGTCCTCTTAAATAAAAAAAAAAAAAGGTTAAATAAACGAGACCTACATAGTTATTATTCCTCGTTATTAAAATTTAAATTGTTACATTTTAGATAGAAAAATATTACGTGATATATCATTGTTATCAGAGTAGTTGATATTATAATATTACTAGCTTACATACAACACCTTTCGGAAACAACACTTTGTAAGTGCACCTCTTTTTGGATGTCGTTGAAAGATCACACCCAAAAAGAAAATAATTTTTCAAATCTTAACATTAACTGATAAAACTTCCTGTGTAGTATATAAATTCAAAATTGAATACACAAGTTGTACCAAAAATGTTGTACCCAAGCTAGTCTATATATATATATTATTACTATTATTAGCCATTTGTATCCTGTAACGTTTTTCAAAGACGGGTTAAAACCAATTTGAGACGAAAATCCCCTCTGAGAAAACGCTGATTAAAAAGAAAACAAATATAGAAATATATCATAGTGACAAACACTTCGACGAATTTAGACAGGACGTGTGAAAAGTGCGGATTGCGTGCACTATTGTGTATAAAAATCTAAGAATTTAAAAATAATTAAATATATTTTAAAATTGAATACCTATTATAAATTTGATATAAGACGATATTTTAGAGTGAACCTCATCTTGGGTTTTTTTAAGTTAACTGCCTAACAAGAAAAAAGTTAGGAAAGCTTTTCTTTAACTCGCCCTGAAAGCGTGCTGAATTCCCGGTTTCTAAACGCATTTCAAACAATAACCTAAAAAATATTATAAAACAAAACGAATAATATTCATCTCCATATAGTAACCAAATAACTATATGTACTAGTAACCAGTGGTGAATTTGGGGAGGGACGCAAGGGGACGGAGCTACTCTTCATTTTTTTCACGTTTAACAGCGCTCCCCTTAATTTATTTATCAGGGAACGCAAGGGATGTAGTGTTTGTTTTAATTTTTATTTAACATTTTTAAAAATTATAATTTTTGTTTTTGGAAAAATCGTGAAATTACGAAAATAAATGTTTCTTGTTCTTATCACATAATAAGTTTTAGATAAAAATAATGATATAAAATGTTGAATAGTTGATCTTATCAAATCATATTGGCGTATCATATATAGGTAGGTAATAAATAATCTTCATTATCCGTGAATGGCTAAAGCCTAAAGGGATGGCGAAATCAATGCGACACCGATAAACTTCATTTCGGTTTACATTTACAACTTCCTCGACTATTCATTTAAAAGGAAAAGTGTTAAATCATTTTATAAGAGGAATGCTTAAACTATGCTATCTTGAAAATATGTAACCACCCAACAATGACGTAAAAAAATTTTGGATTTTTCTATTCTATCCATGGTATATATAATAATCGAAAATGTTTTTTTAAATGTCCCCTGGTTAAGAAACTTTGGATAAGGGGTGTGGTGGACGAAGTCCCCCACGGCTCATTTTTTCTTTAACGATATGTCCCGGAACGCAGATTTTTTAACTAAGCTCAGAGTCCGTCCTTATTTTTTTTCCAATTCAACCATTGCTAGTAACTACAAACGAACGGACGAACGGACACAATGGGGATATAGAAAATTGCCTATAGATGGCCACTTAAGATTACCTATATACGCCACTGAACCTGGTTCTTGAATGGTCCAATAAGAGTATATGAGCATTAAGCAACAGACCTAAAAAGAAAACGTAAAAACTTATAGTTTAATTTATACTTAACCCATCCTCCTCCACTGCATAATCCTGGCTTAACTGCGTTAACTGCGTAACTGCTTAAAATTAGTCTACATTAACACGCTGTTGTATCTATCATATCGATAAATTACACATATAATAATTTTTAGAAAATGTGACCGACTATATAGCTATAAAACCACAGTATACATAAACAAGAATACCCCGGTGCTCCCCCGTCCCAATCAACAGAGATTACTGAGCTTGTGCCACTATAACGGTAACGTTCGCACACCGCATAATATACCGACACGAATCCAGGACATTTTCCCCCATTTTTTTTTTATACTCAGGACATTTTTACCCGGAAAAATTTATTTTTAAATATTCAAATAAAAACAACGGTTATCATATTAGGTATATTATAATATATATAATTAAAAATTAAAAATTATCGTACATTTTGTTCAATACTGCTAAGTAAGTACTAATCTAGAAGTACTTATTTTAATCATCCTATATAATTTTATGGGTATATGTCAATTGGGCCGAAAATCGCAGGTAAAAAAAAAAAAATATGTGGGATAAAAAAAGGTCATACATCAATTGCGCCAGTCGATATTGAAGTACGTGGTTAGGTATACACTATTTCACACATGTCGTATATCATCCACATGAGATGAAATTATCTACACGTTTTTCAACATTTTATTTTTGTATATTGGCATTTTGAAATTATGCGATAACGAAATTGACGAAAAAATTAACGAAAATGCGATAATATGCTAGTGTTATCCGAAGATTAAATTATGTTGTACGAATAATTTTACCTATTATTGCATTTTTGAAATCAATATTATGTAGGTAGTCTTGTTTCGTATCTCGTACAATCGTACGATTACGTATTTTTATTGATCTACAAACATGCGCATCTTGGCATTAAATATTTTTACGTGAATTCCGTCGAAGTTTATTACGTTTCAGCAGCTTATAAGTTGCCTATTAAATCCATAAAGAAATATTAGTAAATATTGGCTTACTGCGGAAATATTAATTTTGTCCGGGCAAACCGCGTCTAATGGAACACTGTGCGCCGTAGTATACATATAGCTGTAGTGAATACCGTATACCTACCTGATATTTTACTGGCGCAATTGATGTATACCTTTTTGATCCGTGAAAAATTCACCGGTGCAAAAGATGTATACATTCCAGGTAGTCTAACATTTTCGGCGCAATTGACGAACACCGACAAATTCACCGGCGCAAAAGATGTATACATTTCAGGTAGTCTAACATTTTCGGCGCAATATTGACGAACACCGAATTTTATATCATTATATTGATATTTTTTTTATTAAAAACACTGAGTAATGAGAAAAAACAACCCATATTATGTAATAATTGTTTAGGCTCAGTTAAGATTTAAAAACTGAAATTAAAATATTCTGGAGATCACAAATATTTACTTCAATGCTTGAAATGTATTAATTTTACCATAAAAACAGCTTAATCAACTTACCTATTTTTTTTTTTTTATTGTACAACAATTTTTAATTTTATATACCTAGGTATATATTATAATATTATACTGAATACGCAGTAATACTGATGTTTTATTTTTATTTTTTAATATTTCAAAAAAAAATCTGAGCGAAAATCACCTAGGTATAAATAAAAATGAGGGGAAACTGATATATATAAGGGACGCGCGCGCGCGCTGGCGAACATCCGTTGCGCGCGATTTATACACCCGGTCCGTTTCTTCCGGTATTAACGTGGACGGTGTTTTTTCTTTCTAATTTTTATCGCAAGACAGCAGTGAAAGTGCACAAATTATACTGCTTGAACGATTCGTATGAAAAACCACATTAAAGTAAAGAAAGGAGAATAAGAAAAAATTTAAATAAAGGAAACCCCATTATGTTCCGTATTATTTGTTCGTCGAATTAAAATCGCGTCTATTTTAATTCGTTTGTGATGGTGGTTGTGAAGTTTTGATCGTCACGGTAACATTAAAAATGATTTTCTTTTCGAAAACCTAAACGATCACGACACGAATCCAGCCCGTCCTTCAAAATAAATACCTATACAGCAGCGGTGATTTTACAAGAGGTCCGTAGGATCTGGACTTCCCCTTTCCCAACACCAGTGTCAAAAGTTTAGATAAATTTTAATTTTACTTTAATTTTACAGAAAAATTATAAAAGCGCATCTCAACTAAAATTGTATTTTATATAATTATAAATACTCTAAACACTTGCATGTTTTTATTTTGAGTCATAATATAGGTAAGTATATTATATAATAATAATTGATTAAATTGCGCTTGAAAAATAATTAATATTCCTATACATCACAATTCACAATGGATAATGTATTCATATTATACACGCACATTCCTATTGACTACAGGTAGTTTACAATGTAGGTAAACTTAAAATTCAAATTTAAATCTAATTAATTTCTATAAACAAAATTGTATTTTACATATTTTGACATTTCCTTACACCTGCTCCTGCAAGACATTACGTAAAGACTATTTTTGAGAAATCCCTCTCCTCGGGCTTCCCCGACTTCTTTTTTGAACCTCTTCCGTCGGATATTAATACCTGTATAATATATATATATATATATATCATGCATGTATGGCCTTGAACAGGTGAAGGATCCAGATAAATATTTGGAAATTTTGGCGCGCTTGAATTTAATATTTTAACATCATGAGTAAACCCGTCAAGAGACGGGATATTTGTCCTCCCACATTCTATTGATCTCCTTTTATCCCTAAATAGTATAAATTTTAAAAAATTACACAACAGCAACATACGCTTTATATCAGACGATACATGGATTTAAAATAATAAAAATAAATATTACTAGCCTTTTCTCGCCGTTTCCCCTATATGGCTACATAATATATATTTTCAATCTAGTGTTGACACACACACGCCTTCTCAATATCGTTTATATTTTTGTGGGCTTCAGCTTCAAATACATTATTGTATAGGGTTTAAAACCACCCCTCCTTCTCCAAATACTGATCTCAGACTATAACATCACACTAACAATATTCTTTCCGTCTCATATTTTTTCTCTCTGGTAAAATGCCAATTCGTTGCCAACATATAATATTATCCACACGATTAGTGATCACGCGGGCCTATATAAAATCAGAATATTTTGATAACTGATCATTGTCATATCACTAATATAATATTATATATTATAGTACCTAAATGTTGACAAAGTATAAACAATTTATTATAATGTTATATAATGGGGTTTGACCCATATCAATTCTTTTAACAGATCGAAAATAATTAAATCATTCACACGAGCATAAATGTTACAAAAATTTAGGTAGCGTGTGTGTGAGACAAATTTATTAAAATGGTAATTTGATAGTAGGTGTATGTGACACTTGACATATTATATATGATATACTCTAATAAAAATAGATTTCCTCAAGATCAAGTTATTAACATGAGACATACCCACATATTACACTCAAAAAGCAATTTCATATTTTATGCCAACTGCATAATATTTCATCGGAAATTATGCGCATTTCGTGCAAAGTTTAATCTCACTAAATGATTTATACAAGTGAGGTATTATTATCAGTACCATTCATTTAAAGGGTAATAACATATTTTATGTTATCACTTCAATGATACATAATCAAAAACTAAAGCTAAAGCTAAACCTTTGAAAGGATAAGAAAGAATGCTAATCAGCGTCTTTAAAAACCACTTGAATTTTGTTGTTTAGTGTATAGTCAATGTTTATGTTAACTAGGTATCTACTTAATAGGTACCTATTTGATTTAATTTGTATTTGTTTTTATGTACGAGTACTTGCTATATATTTTACTGTTTTATTTTTCAATAAAAATTAGTTTCTATGACATTGACATATACCTAAACATACTTATTGATAGTGGTTGACTTATAGTATTATAATATTGTACTATTCTCATTTTTTCTATTAATCAATTATTGTATTTAACATTAAATTCATTAATAATATATATATTATTTCCAGTAAAATTTCATTAAAAAAAATAATGCAATTTTTTACATCCACAAATATATATATATATATATTATTATATATTATATACAATACGTATATGTTTATTTATTTATTAAAAGAAAATCTGGCTAGTGTCCAATATATACAAATAGGTATTAGATGACGTATATAACATACAATAGATTATAATAATAAATATGTTTATATTAAAAAAAGGAAAGACGTATACATCATTGGTAAGCTTCATTACATGTGAAATAGGTTCATTTTTTAATTAATTTGAAGCGCAATGTTGAACGAAAAAATTCGATTTATTGCGGATGCATCGAACAGGGACATTTAAGTTAATTAGTGCTAGAAAGGAATAGGAGTCGACAGAACCAAAGAGGAACTTGGGGAGAAAAGAAAGATTATAAGAGTTTCAACGGTCAGCTAAAAAGGATAAATTAAGAAAATTAAGAACTGGAGAACAGTCATGGGAAGTGAAATTAATATTTAAAGCGTGTTTTGCAAAGTTAAAAATTTTTCTTTGAACCATAGCTCAAGTTTTTTACAAACATTTGTGTTGAGGTTTGAGGATTCCATACAACTGAGCCGTACTCGAAAATTGGTCTAACAAGAGCACAATTAATGGATTTTAGAGAGTTGGAGAGTTTGATTGAATTCGTCAAATGTTTTTTTTAATGAAACCTAATACTTTTAAATCTTTATGAGTGGCATTATACATGTGAGCGCGGGGACAAAGAGACGGATTAAAAGTAAATCTAAGATCACATATACTGATATCAAGAGTAAGACTAATTTCATTAATAGAATATGAAAATGTTATAAGTGAGATACTTCTGGCAAATATCATGGAACGGCATTTTTTAATATTTAATGCAACACCTAGCGTGTTTCAGCCCAAGCAACAAAACTAATGGGATCATCCTGAAGTTTACGACAATCACTGAGAGAGTTAATCTTTCGAAATATTTTCATGTCGTCAGCAAAACAAACAAAAACATACAAAATATAATATATAATATAGTGTTTATCACACAATAATAATATATGCATATATCAACACATTAAAGCTCAAACATATTGACATACTAATTAATACCTATCCAAATACAATACACTTAATATACTGCCCCAGTTAATAAAAGTAAATATCATTCATATAATAATTTATAATTTTTTAATAACTGACATAAAATCACTTACAAAAAGGACATAATTAAAACAAAAATATAATAAATAAAGAAATACATTAATAAAATTACGCTTATAATCTACAAATTACAACTTAACGTAATGTATAGCGAACTTCTATACTAACAAACAATTGACTTTGTTGAAAATACACGATACCTATACACACATTATCAAAATAATTAAATGTGAGGTACCTAAATACTATTATGCATAAATGTGTACATTGTACAACAAATAAATACATTTAAAATAATAACCTAACCACATAAATAGGTACATGCACATTTATTAAAAATTTTCTGTGCATTTTCAAATACATACATACATAAATATTATGTTATTTAATATGTCATGTTCTAAGGAAGATTTTTGTTACGTTTTGATATGATCCGTCCACGTTGAAAAAGTAAAAATCCTGGCCAAGCAGTAAAAAGGTTTTTTTTCTAATTACCATAAGAAAACTTTGAAAGAAAGAAAATATAATTCTTATAAATATGTTTCTGATGATACTTTTAAGAAATGAGATTGATGATTCCTTCCAAGTCTAATAAACTTTAAAATAAACCCTTTTAATAATAATATACGAGATAAAAACCTCTTCTATATCCTACAGTTATCTAAAAAATATTTAGAATGTTCTCCTATTAATTTAATACAATCTGCTGCTATTACCTTCACTAATGATAAATTATTTACATGTTAGCTATTGTAATATTTTTTTTTGTATTCTTTAGGAACTTTAACTTAATTTATATAATGTGAAACTTTATTATAAAACGTTAATTTGAATTATAAAGTTAGTAACTTATTTATTGTATACTTATTAGCAGTGTTTGGAATGCATTCATGTGAATGCATTCATTTTACTGACGAATGTGAATGCAAATGAATGCATATTATTTACATTCAAAAAAAATATATATTTTTTTAAATTGTCCTTTCCTTATTCATATTGATGACCGTTTTTTGTTAATAATGTCGAAATCTTATTTTTTGTCGAAAAGTTTTTTTCGACATAATGTATTATTTTGGTGTAAAATGATAATTAAATGGATGCGCGCAATATATTTTACATACCTACTATAGCTTGGAGTAAGTATCACAATTCACAAAATATGAATGTTTAACAACGTGCGTGAAGTTGATCCTACCATATTATCCAATCAGTTTGAAAATTATACCAATATTTTGCAAGTAATTTGTGAGAATTTGCAGGTCCATTCCCGCAATTTGCAAGTTGCCCTGATCAGCCCTATGACGCTTCAAAATTGTATACTCTTGCTCGCCGTATGTCGCTCTGTAATCTCTATATTTCCATGAATTTAATATAATTAATTAATAATTAAATTTACAATAACTTTAAGAATACATTTAAACATAACATATTTTAATAATATACCTACGTATTCAAAGTTGTATTATATAATGTGTGTAATTCATTATAGTCGTGTTTATTTTTTATAATAAATTGGTATTTTTGTTGTGAATACGTTATAATAATTACTATTGTTTATACCTACCTACCTACATAGGTAGTATTGATATGAAAACTAAACGTATGTTAGGTATGCATAATATATATGTTTTTGTTTTCATAATCATCGATGAATTAATAACTAAATATACTGATCTTGTTCAATAGTATTGTAGTAGGTAGGTAGGTACCTAAAAATTAAAAAAGTGGGTAATATTTTGGAGAATTGTATTTTACCGACGATTCGGACTTTTGAACTCACAAGTTTAAATATTTTAATGTTATTAACAAAAAATGCCTTTATACCCTTCTTTACCCAAGCCACAGAACCGTCGTTAAGAAATATGTTATTGACGTACCTGTTCGTGAGTTCATTTTAGCCATCAGATATTTTCATATTGAAACGTAATTATGTACGATATTAAAATTGCCTTAAACATATATTATTATATTATTTATATAGAGAACTAATATTGTGCTGGATTTGTTAATTGTCTGTGTATTAAATATAATATGGATATATTGTCTCAGAATATATTAGACTATAATTAATTATAATAAATATATTAAATTAATTCATAATTTATGCGTTCAAAACTTCCTCTCTGCCTTTAGAAAATTTTTGAACATGCCTCTGTATATACTATATAGGTACCGCTGTGTATAGAACACAAAACGAATAATATTCCCTGCTAGTAACTATGTAATTATAGTATGTACTACTATTACTATATGGACAGACGGATGGTAGGACACGACTTAAATGAAGAAACTTAAAATTAAGTAATACTCCGGAGGATGCTTAAGTTTGTAAGTTACCGATAAAACGTTTTTGTGAATAATGAAGGTGCGCATGTATATCGCAATAAGATCTTTCAGCACTACTGCGAATAGCCTAAATCATCCCAATATAATTTATCAATTATATTTATGTATTGTATATAATACGTACCTATAAGAAATAAAATAATCCAATATATTCGTATTACCATTAGATTGATATTTTTTTTTTCATGAAAATATCGAACGATAAGTGTAGCGTACGTTTAAATGATTTACTTTTATATATGAACAATATAGATATTAAATACTCGAGTTTTTCATTGAACGCTACTTAACTTTGACGTCTACAAAATGCTTTTAAATACCTAAGTACCTATACTTTTACGTATCATTGTCTGTATAAACGTGCATTTCAGGTCATTTTACTTTTCACTCAGTTTGTTTCGTGTAATATAATATTACGTCTATATACCTATATTGGTACAGGGTGCTTTTTATACCGAAAACACTATCGTTTTCTGGGCCGATCTCTAAAATTGTATTTAAAGCTAGACGTCAGGTATAATTTAATAATAGGTATACAATACCTACAATACCTACAGGAAATAGCAATTATTTTAAATTAATTAGGTATTGATTTCTTAGATTAAACTCATCCTCTCGAATAATTATAAATTATAAATAACCAATAATGATTTGATATTTGATTTCTACGAATGGCATTTTCAAAAAAAAAATCCTCTTTAGAGTTTATAACTAGAAATTAATTGAACAAATTGGTTAGGTACATAGTTATAATTGTGTTGTACATTATAATATATACAGATGACCCTGTAGAGTTTTCTCGTTACAAAAGTAAATTACATACGGGTCGTTGTCAAAAAGAATACCTATCGTGGAGTGGTAACAAGCAGATGCATAAAAAATAAAAATGATGGAATTTTTAATGAGATGGAAAGAAATCGTATGTTGTTGAACACGGAGACAATTTCACTGACTACATAATATAGCACATAGGTACTTTATGAATTCTACACGTGTATAATAAAGTAGTCAATGGTACCTATTCATACATTTTAATTCGTGAAAAATCCTTATTATTTTTAATCTCAAATTCCCAAACATATGGTTAAATAAATACACATGATTTTATTTTAGAATCGGGACGATTTTATTCTGTTAACAACTTTTTGACTAGAACACACACTGTTGATTGTATTCAATCAATAAATGAGTAGGTATTCATTTTTCTGTATCAATAATATAATCAAAATGATTACGTTTTTTGAATTTTCCATATTTTTTTTTTTTTTGTAATAAACGCTTAGTAAGACTAAATTAAACTAATCCAGTTGGAAGAACATCGACGTGCAGCAGATGGATCATATAGCTACAATATTTTTGAGTCTATGTTTTATAAATGTGCCAAGTAAAGGTCAACATGGGCAAAGGTGGATCCAGAAATAATTCATGGAGGAAGGCGCATAAAATCTAAAGTGGTTTTGTAAGTAACTATTTGTCTAATATTATATACCTACATAAAATATATTATAGGCATATTTTTTTAATTTAATATTATATTTGGAACTGATGAAAACCGGAACCGGAACCGAAACCGATGTTTTTTTTTAAAAGAGATTTAGGGGTATTACTAAATTAATTTTTTAAGAAGTGGTACCGAAAAATTCAAATAGTTTCCTACATGCAACATTTTGACATCTTATATTATATTTAAGAAAATATTAGAAAACAGTTTTATACTGGGTAATTAATAATAATTGTCATCACATATTGTAACAATATTATTATTGATGTACAGTTAGCTCTTGGCGTTTATATAAATGTAAATATTGTAAAGTATTATTATTTATTAGGTATACTTAAAAGTTCAAGTACTTATCATAGTTTCATGTTTATTTGTCGTAGATATTTCTCTTTCTTTCTTTTATATTTAATTCTAAGATTGATTTACAAAAATTTTCCATTCTTCCCCGTTATTCGCCTTTTCATTTATTTGTACAAATTACATCCTTGGTACTTTATCATTTACGGAATGTACTCTAAACGTCGCTTTCCTCTGTAGTATTTTTCTTCTACATACCCTTCTATTATGTCAGTCCAAGGAATCCACCATGCCTATTAATACTTGACCAATCCATTCATTCCTTCATTTTTTTAAATATTTTTCCATATAGATGGTTTACGTCATTTTTTCCAACACTTTTTTAGTTTTTAATCCTGTCCATCCAGCTTATCTTAAGCATTCTCCTAAAACTTACTACTTACTCTAACCTTTGATTTCCTTTTAAATATATTTTTACCCTAGTATACTTGTTCCCAACGGCTCTTGGGTAAAATAGTTGGTGGTACACATTGTTACGGGTTAACAATTACGAAGATTGGTTCCGTAAACTGTACATAGTATCTTTATTCAGACAGGAATCATATGTACATTGTACATGTGTAGGTTATATAAGTTTTACATAGGTTATTATGCCGCATGCGGCATACAGCGAAACTAGGTATATGTATATGCGTCCTGTGATAGTTCCTATGGTAGCACTATGGACGTTGTGTATACGGTTAAAAGTGTCGTGGGAGATGTACCTAATAAGGCCCCACCGGCGACACACTTATGTCCCGGTTCCCTAACTGCAGAGACACACTTATGTCCTGCGCCCAGCCTATTCCCGTAGAGTGTTGGAGTATGGGGTGGACGTCAGGATGTCGGTGGGCTCTGCCAAGTGGCCGGGTCGTCAGTGGTCGTCGGTTGATTCTCGGTCTCCATTGGATGAAAGCCTCGTCGGGGTTGCCCTTGGTCGTTCTCCTTTGGTTGAAAGTATCGCCGAAACTGTACTTGGTCGTTCTCCTTTGGTTGAAAGTATTGCTGAAGTTGTCCTTGGTCGTTCTCCTTTGGGTGAACGTGTCTTGATGATGGAAATCAGCGTCGGTGGTGTTTTCTTCCTATATCGTCCTTTGATATGTGTTGGACGACGGAAGAAAACTGAGTGCCAATTGAAACTAACTTGCTTTATGGGGGGGGGGGTTACTCTGTCTCAAGCTTGAGCTTCTTCCAGAAGGTCGGATGTTTAAGGAGTTGTGAGGTGATGAGGGGGCGGATTTATGGTATTAGAATTTTAGAATTTGAGAGGACGGTTTCTTTTGTGGCCGTTGAGAAGGCCGGGGCGGTTTGAGATTGCCTTGATGTGCGGAAAGGGGGACGAAGTGATCGACTGTTGGAGTTTGGTGGAGGTGGCATTTAAAAATTCGAGAATCGACGGGATGTTGGTGGATTTCCTAATGGAGTAGTTGCTAACATAGAATGGAAGGTCGGTGATTTGGCGGAGTGTTTTATTTTGGACGGCCTCTATGCGGGACCAGTTGGTGTTCGAAATATTGGAAGCCCATGCGGGGGAGGCGTATGTTAGGATGGGGCGCATGTAGGCTTTGAAGATGTAAAGTTTAGTTCTGACGGAGAGAGGGCTCTTCTTGTTAAGCATGGGAAAGAGGAGGTGGCCTGCTGCTTTTGTTTTATTTACGACTGACTTGGTGTGGGCTGAGAAATTTAGGTTCCTGTCAATGATAACTCCCAGGCCGATTGAAATGGATGGTCCCGGTATATAAGCCATTCCGTTGGTGTTATACCGGGCTCCCATTGGTCGGTTCGTTTTTGTGGGGTTTTCCAGGGTTACTACATTTGCTTTGCTTTTTGCTTTGCTTGATTGGTCAGCGTAAAAGCCTGTAGGTACTATACCAGGCTGTTACCTTTGCTAGTTGAGTAATTTGGGTTGGATTATGTGGATGCTGATTATTTGCTTATGGATTTATTGTGTATGGGTTATTGTAATGTCCAGATGTAGGGTCTTAGTTTTGTTTTGGTTTTTAGTGGAATTTGATCTGTAAGTACGTCTCAGTTTGCGTATGTGTTGGTAGTGCGATGTGGTGTTTTTGAAAAACATTGCTTTGGCTTGATTGCGGATGTTTTGTTGAATGTTTAACGATCTGCATTGGTGCAGAAGGATGTTGTTTTTTAAAAAAGTTGGCATTCCTGTGGCTGTACGTAGACCGATTGTTAGTATCGATTCTAACCGCTTCCATTCGGTTTTGGAGATAAATGGGGCCCAAGCTGCACCGGCATAGGTGAGCACTGGGACCACGTACATCTTGATGATTCTGATTTTTACTATTAGTGGAATTGGGCTTTTTTTTTATTGATGATCGGGTAAAGTAATCCTCTGATGCGTGTGGCTTTCTTCTTGATATTAGTGACGTGAGCGAGGAAGTTAAGTTTTCGATCCATTGTAACACCTAAGTATTTAACTTGATTGGACCATTTGACCATTTGGTTACTACATTCCTATTGGCTGTTGCTTAAGCAATGCTAGTCGGTACGACGGGATCCGTATAAACCGCGAGTTTATTTTGCACGTGTGTTTCTGGGCGTTTATTGGCCCTGAAAAGGGCCGATTTATTTACGGTTGGTCATTGGTAGCCGGGTGCTCCGTTACAACATTTATAAAATATTATATTATAGTCAATAATATTCCGTCTTCAGCTGCAGTTCAGAACACACGTACGTTGCTTGGCGATTATTATCGTAGAGCCCGTACGCTGTCGCCTTGAACACAGCTGCCAACACCCAGCGTATCGTGCGTAGCCGTAGAGTGTAGCTCACGGCTGCCAACACGACTGCGCAAGTCATCAACATTGCGTCGCTGCACAGCATCGCCACTTCCAGCAACAACATCGTTTTACACAGCCGGCCCCTGGCCGATAGTGAGTATACCGCGCACGTCGTTGCGAGTGCCACTCGGTCGGGCTCGCTCGACGTTCCCACAACGCTCCCTCTACGTACCCTTGCATTACCGCTCTCCGCCAATTCCGTAATGTCGCCACCTGCGCGTAAAACTCCGTCTCCCGCGAAATCACGCAGTCGTTCTTCGAGAAACAGGAAACGCCCATGTAGTCCGTTAGATTCGCCTATACTCTCCAGATCGGCTCGAAAACGCGCCAATAGGAAATTGCGCAAGCAATCATCCGCCTCCCCAGCTAACTCAGCCCGCTCTTCGAGCGCAAATTCCGACACCATGTCAACACGCAGCTCCTCATCATCATCGAACTCCCACTTCGATAATCCTACTCCAATAGAAACCGTTCCGAAGATTCCTCCCATATTTCTAGAAAGTTCTGCATGGAGGAAAGTCGCGGGGAAACTTCTCTCCACAGCCCCGGAAAACTCGATACTAGCAAAATCCTCCAATGGCTCCTCCCTGAAAATCATGTGCGTGGACATCCAAATGTTCCGCATCGTGCAAAAATACTTAACACGTTCTAACGTTGAATTCCACACACTCCCGTTATCCGAAGAGCGTTTGCTCAAAATCGTTATTAAAGGCCTCCCTCTGGACATCTCCGAGTCGGAAATTTCCGACGAGCTATCTTCCAGAGGTTATGAGGTAAAAGCCGTCCTCTAGTTCGCAAATGCTTCCAGAAAATTCCCAATCCACATGGTTACCCTCCTATTCAACCCAACTAACAAGCAAATATTCAACGAAAAGTCCCTATTCTATATTTCGGTTAAAATCGAGTCCTACCGCTCTAACAAACCCGCCCAGTGCTTTGCATGCCAGCGCTTCGGGCACTCAAGCCTTCACTGCGGGTACGCACCAAGGTGCGTGAAATGTGCGGGCACCCACCTGGCCAAAGACTGTGGAAAGCTTAGGGAATCTGATCCTACTTGTGCGAACTGCGAAGGTACCGATACCGCAAATTTCTCCAAATGTCCAGCCCTAATCAAGGAGAGGGAAAACAGATGTCCAATAAGACCAAACACTGCGACTCCCTCCACTAAATCCGTCCCCACTAAGCCTTCTCCCATACCTCTTTCTTCACTCAGTCCTCCTCAAAGATCCTCAGCCTCTAAACCCACATATGCCGAAGCTACTTCTCCTCCTTCTCAAGATCTCCCCTCTCCAATCATCGACCAACTTGTCAAACTTGCCACCGGCCTCTCTTCTGGGTCCATCAACCTTAAAGACGCCCTAATAATCCTTATCTCCATCCTCCTCCAACTTTTCTCCCAAAATGGCCAGTACTAAAATCTTATTCTGGAATTGTCAGGGCGTCGCTCGGAGACGCCCTGAACTCGCTCATTTCGTCCAAGAACACAAAATTGACGTCCTTCTCCTAAACGAAACTCACCTATCTAACGCCAGACAATTCACTCTCCCCAATTTCCACTCCTACTTCTCCAACAAACCTCCGAATCCAGGCCATGCCCCACATGGAGGCACAGCGGTCCTCATCCACAGGAAATTCATTCACCATTCTCTAAAAATCTCAACCTCTTCATTCACAAATACCACTGTCCATCTACTTCTCGGTAACACGGAATTAAGACTTGTTGCCGTGTACAAGAGCCCTAATTCCCAGCTCCAAACTTCAGACTTCGATGCTCTTCTTGACACCAACATTAACACCATCATTGCTGGTGATCTCAACTCCAAACATTCCTCTTGGCACAGCTTCTCCAACAATACATCAGGAAACATCCTATCTCGTTACCTTGACAACAGACATGACCTCACAGTTGCTTCCCCTTTATCTCCCACCCACTACCCAGACAACCCTCGTCACCGCCCAAACATTCTTGATATTGCCCTGATGAAAGTTGGCCTTCAGCCCTCTCTTCCGACCACTCACCAATCATTCTCGAACTATTTCACAACTCAGCCCAAATCTGCCCCCCACCCCCTCTCATTCTACCGATTGGATTCTCTACGATTCCCTCATGAAATCCTCTAAATTCCCCCCTCCAAACACTTCTTCTCCCAAAGAAATCGATCTCGCCATCGAACGCCTAACCCAACACATCTCTGCCCCTCTTAACCTCTGTACCTCTCCCAACAACACATCCAACCCCCGACAGGATCTTCCCCCAAACATTCTTCGCGAGATCTCTTGGAAACGCCGCCTAAGATCCATCTGGCAAAGATCCAGAGACCCTTTCATCAAATCCCAACTAAACGCCCAAATCACTCGAGTCAGAAACCTTCTCTCTGCCCACCGTGAAAACGCCTGGTCAAATGTTCTCTCCTCTCTCAGTAGCAATTCCGACCTCCGACCCCAATTCTTTAAAATCAACAGAAGCCTTCTGCGTAAACCTCCGCCCGTCAACCCTCTTAAATCTTCAGATGGCACACTCCACTACGAGGCAGCCCAAAAAGCCGAAATATTCGCTGAATCGATGGAAAATCAATTTAAAGTCCTCATCTCCTCTCAACCTTTAGACGACTACATATACGAAACCGTTCACCATCACAATAATTTCACTACCCACCCAAAAACAATCTTCTTCTCTCCTGGAGAAGTCAAAAACACCATCCTTCATCTCAAAAACAAAAATGCTCCAGGGCCAGACTCCATTTCTAACAGTGCTCTTAAACACTGCAGCCATTCGACTATTCTCCATCTCTGTCGTATTTTCAATGGGTGTGCGCGCCTTCAGTACTTTCCCGTGTGCTGGAAACGTGCTGCTGTCATTATGCTCCCAAAGCTCGGTAAAAACCCCCTCTCCCCAAAAAATCACCGCCCTATCTTTCTTCTCAACACTCTTTCCAAAGTCTTCAAACGTCTTTTACTCACTCGCCTCAACATCCACACAGCCAATAAAATACGTGACGAACAATTCGAGTTCAGACGTCATCATAGCACCTCCCTCCAACTAGTTAACGTTATCGACGACATCATCTCAAACTCCAACCGAGGTTTCAAATCTGTCGCTGTGCTTCTAGATGTCGAGAAAGCCTTGGACAAAGTCTGGCACCCAGGCCTTATCTTCAAACTTATCGCACTAGGTGTCCCCACCCAGTTCATCAATATTCTCAAATCCTTTCTTCTCAATCGTAATTTCTTCATAAAAATTAGAACCATTCCCTCATCCACCAAATCCATCGAGGCGAGTGTCCCCCAAGGATCATGTCTGTCCCCTCAACTCTTCGCAATATACATAAACGACCTCCCTCTCCTCCCACACTCTAAACTCGCCCTCTTCGCAGACGACATCCTTCTATATTCCTCCAGCAAATCAAATTCTTCTGCGGTTCGCAACCTACAGCTCCAACTCAATCGCCTCCAACCCTGGTTTGACCAGTGGAGGATTTCAATAAACCCAATCAAAATTTCTGCAATTCACTTCTCCGGCAAAGGCATCTATAAAGTCCCTCTTCTATCGATAAAAGGCTCCGAAATTAAATGGTCTCCCTCTATTAAATATCTAGGTATCCAAATAGACAAAAACCTAAACTTCTCCAAACACGTGAAACTCCAAATAAACAAAACTAAAGCAGTAGGTTACCTTCTATTCCCTCTATTAAACCCAAAAAGCCCCCTCTCTATAAACACCAAACTGTACATTTATAACAGCCCAGCATGGGAATCTAACATCTCAATTTCTAACAGACACAGAATAGAAGCGGTGCAATACAATACCCTTAGGAAAATTTGCGACCTTCCATGGTTTGTCAGCATCTACTCCATCAGACATTCAACAAATATCCCTTCCCTCACTGACTTCATGACTTCTTCATCCTTATCTCTAGCACAGTCCATATCCTCCTCTCATCACGACCACATCTTCAAAATCTCTAAACGCCCAGTAAACTCCAGAAAAATTCGAAACCCCCTCTAAAATTCTAAAATTCTAGGAAAAACCCCTAAACAACTATCATAAATCCTTCTACATCCGACCCTCTGTCTATAAGCAATCGCTTGGCACAGAGTATATTAATTTTAGCATAGCATAGCGATTCGCCTATCGTTTTATCGTATTTTCAACACCATTACCGATTTTTAATTTCAACATTCATTTGTGTGTATTTGTGTTTTTTTTAATAATATATATTTTCATTATACTTATCGATTAATAACAAACTCGGTAAATACACACTGTAACTACTTAACTACAAATTGATATGAATTATGTACATAAATCTTAATTAATAATTAAAACGGCAGTCCGGATAATAATAGGTACGTATATTATAGGTAAATTGATTAATTTAATCGAATGCAAAGATGGGCATACATTACGATTGTAATATTTGAGATTTAAATGGAAAAACATATCAACAGTTAGAAAAAATAGTTTGTTTTTCATTTTCCATTACATATCATTTGTAATTATTTGTAATTCACCCTATACGTTTTATTAAAGAATTAGGTAGACACTTGTTAAAAACTCTTAATCATTTAAGTGAATAATTATGAGAATTAACTGTAAAAAGTTAATATGATGGTGATGAACTAATTAAATTAGCCATAGTCTATGAAAAAATTAATTAGGTAACTTGAAAGAATTAAAAACAAATTAAATTTTTAACTTTTTTTTTTATTGGCAATCCCTTTTTTATTGTGTAATTATTTTTATTCATATTTTCTTTTTTTTATGAATTTTAATGATCAAACCACTTTTCTAAGTCCAAAATTAGCTGAGATATGGCAATTTAAAGTTATTCGATATTGAATATGTTCGATATGCGGGTTTCAAACTATTTTTCATAATATTCACTAAAATTATAATAGAAACTTAAATAACTTGGATTTTATTATTCTCTACCATTTATTGTATTTTATCGGGTATTTTAAACTTTCGGCTAAGACGCCGAGGGCGGAAAACGCTCCCCAAGCTCATCTACGTATTTGGAGACTTGTATTTTGTCTTATAAAATACAATAAATGGTAGAGAAAAATAAAACCCAAATTATTATAATATAATATATAAAGAGAGGGTTGCTAATAAAAAAAAATTGTTATGCGCATGCGCGAAATTAAATGGTATAAAAATAGTTTAATTAGTTTAATGAGTTCATAATAAAGTTTGTTAGGTATCCAAAAAAAAAAAAAACAGAATTAAAATATTTTTTATAAGTGCAGAGTTATAGAGTGTTTCCAACTAACGATTATACATTACACATTGGTTGGGCATGTTGTGGTATGTATAAATATGGGGAAATAAATAGGTATGTGTTTGTAAAAAACATTTATAATTGAGGCTTACGAGTTCGCGAGAAACATTTGAAAGATGATTTTTTTAAATATTGTATTTATAAATATTTTTTTAATCATCTGCAATGTATTTGCCCTGAGGTCAATTTTAGTTTACACTTAACACTAATGTTATACGAACTCCTCCCACCTAATTACTATGTGATGATTCTGTAACCTATACATTTTGTTTTTGTACCAACTTATTTTCTCTCATTTATTTCATATAAAGTTAATTTAAATTTAAATTAATTAATAGTATTAATATAATATATAATTTGACTTATTAAAAACAATATCCATTTAAATATTTAAGTGTATACATTAGGTATAAAAAATGTGATATTAAATCATTATTATGTAACATTACCTAATTGACGAGTTGTGTTTTTGAAATGTTATTTTTTTAAAACTTCAATGTATTTTTCTTATCATTTGGTTAGCGTAATAATGTTTTCATCAGTGAACGTCCAAATGTATTATCCGCATTCATCTAATGTATTACTAACACGGTTATTTGTAATTTGCGTTTTATTAAAAATTCAAAGTGTTCGTCCCAATAAGGAAAAAAATCCTGTTTAGTCCTATATTTATATTATGTTAAAATCAGTTCAACTACTACTACTAGCGTTTTTATTTTACTTGTTATGCCACATTAACCACTTCAATACATGGGCAACATAGCATCAAGTTACAACCTAAGTAGATAATCGTGGTTATAACTTATATACCAACCTTATAATTTTGTTAAAAATATTTCATATATCAAAATTTTGAACACATTATTATTATTGAAATTCAACAGATATTTATACAAATACTTGAGTAAAATATAATATAGTAAAATAATCAGCGAAAAATAATATAAACTTTTACCGAGTTATTTATTTTAAAACAATTTTTTATCCTATCTGCTACTAAGTTATTGATAAAACAAAAACATTATGGTTATTAGTAACCTTTTATAGTTATTATTTATTCTTAAATTTTAACGAACTCGACTTGAACTATTTTTTATAGTAAATTACTCATTCTTGGTTATTACGCTTTTCATTGATCATAACTTATTTCTACCTAAGTGTAGGTACTAAATATCTGTAGTCTGTACTTACCGATTATGTGTTTAACAATTATTAAATGACACATATGATATAAATATAGGTAATATAATATAATATAAATTAACTTGGGAATTTTAAATCAAAATTTCAATTTTTAATTTACGAAGTTTCGGATCACATTACACTTTAAATTATATTATTAAATATATAATAGAATTTAGATAGATTAAGGAATAATATATCCTTATAACTAACCCCCCTCATTAAATATCCAAAAACATGCTCTAAAAACTATCGATATTTTATTCATAATTTCATTCGATATTTATTATATTCAAAAATAAATTTGCATGTATGTAAATGCATTTTTTTTATATAAACTTGATATCAAGGCTTATTAAATTAAATAAACAAAATTAATTTATCGTACATCATCTAGAAAAGGTAAAAAGATAATAAATGCATATATATTTAAAAAAAAAAATAATAAAAATCAAATATCTTGAGGTAGGTATAAACTAATGTTTCGCTTATTAGGTAGTCTAGACCAGTGAAATTTTTTTTTAGACTGAAAAAAAAGATACACAAAAAATATGGAGTACTCTAACAGCCTTAAGAAAATTAATTTTAATTGACATATAAAAAAAATTACTTTACACATTTTTGTAGGTATTCAAACTTCATGATTCATAACTATAAACTACTTCAATATTGTATATTTTTGACCTTATAATATTTATAGTATCTTATAACAGGTATATATAGTTTTAAAAGTAAAATCTTTCCGTTAATTAAGGTACGAGTATATATTATATATATATATATATTCCCAGTGTGACTTGGATAATATACAAGAGAAAAAGTTACGTTTTCTAAAACCAACATAAAAAACTTATCACTTTATCAACCATCATACATATTATATATAGCTTTCATGCATTGATACTATATAATATTAACTGTTCAGAATTTAAAATAAATATAGAAATTTAAAACATGTTTACAATTTGAAAATAAAAGTAAAATCCGAATAAATAATTTCAGTTTCTAATTATTATATTGTTTTATAATGAATTTGGGTGGATGGTACGTTCAGAATTTATAATTATCGGGGAAAAGTACAATAATAAGTTTAGGTGTTAGGAATACAAAATTAATTTTAACCGACTCAGACAATTGTTTTGCTTTCACTCCTATATTTGTGTATATAACGCGTGAGTCACACGTGAATTGATATAAGTATTTTTAATTAATAAAATATATTATTGAAATGTTTACAAAAACACAATGAAATTAATATTCTTGAATTAATATACGACTAGAATGAATAATAATAATATATTTGAAAGAAATTTAGATTGATTTATAGGCTGACGATTAGGTATAAGTAATATTATATAGGGTATTGGGATAAAAATAATTAGTATTGTAAGTTATCAATACTTGAAAGTAAAAGTGGATGTAAATTACATTTATTTTCCCAAAACCATACGCGAAACGTGGATTAAGGTGAACAAAAAGCTCCTAAAAATCAATCTTATATTTCTAAAACAATGATATAAAAAATTCCAATGTAAAAAATTTTAGGTTATAGACCAATAGGTTCACGATCGTTAAAAAGTCCAGATTGAGAATCTGACATGCTGCAGTGATACAAATAAAGCCAGCTAAATTCTCTGATACTTTAAATAACATGTATAAAACAGAAAAATTGTGTAGGTATATAAAACGACGAAAAGTTTTATGTTAGGTACTTGCGTATACATACTATTTTACCGATCTTAAGAAATTGAGATACTCATAAGTCATAAACTAATTATGGATTGAGTTATTTAGAAATTCAATTGATTTTCCAAATTAAATATATATTTTCATTAGTATTGACGTTTTTTATATTTTAACTTATTTTATAGATTGGCCGACCTTACATAGTTTGGAGAGAAGGTGAAGGAGAAGTATAATTTATTTTGTAGATATATTACGTTACACATCTTCATTATAAAGAAGTTATCTGTACAAGCAATTTTTATTTTTATGATATTTTAAGTAAAATAAAAAATCAACAATTAAATTATGTTTCAATACATTTTAAAAGTAATCTATAAATAGTTCCGTATTCATATTTTTATTATACTGTAACCACAGTCTTTGTTCACACAATATGAAAAATAAACAAAAATACATTTTCAAATGGTTCTAGAGTAGGTACAACAATATTTAAATGAAAATATTTTGCATACATCATAGTATTTTTATCGTTTCTCATAAAGCACAATGTCGAATGAACAAATATTTAAATTTTTTTAGGTTTTTCGTCACGGTGACTTTTTTGCTGATTAATATTTTGCAAAAATTCTATGAGATCGTCTCTAAAATGTTGGTTTTTTTTTTTTTATAAATTTTAACAAAGTAATTTGAACTCTTAAATCACTTTAAGAGGCCATTTCGTTTGTTTTCCGTGGACATGATTTTACTGCTGAAAATCATTGGTGTGGCGTCTTCTTATACGGTGGACTATTGACGTTTATAGGCTTTATCGAGTGGTTTTTCGTCGATTAATTTTTTAATTTTTTTTCCCTCTGTCGCGCAAAATAAAAATCGAGAAAGTCTACGGTTATATTTATCGATTAGAAAAAACGACAAATAATTAATAAACACAACGTACAATATTATTATACGTATATATATATACTTATCATTAACGCGAACTTGTTTATATATTTGCGAACGTGACACATGTACTAAAATATTATAGGTATGTGCGGTCGACGATGAACGTGTAATGTACTTTTAATTATTACCCATTATATCAAACACAATAAATGTGTGTACAGATACGATACGCGTGTTTAGTGCGTATCACTCTCGTTTTTCGGATAAAAATAAAAACAAATCTAACGAATAAAGAATGAAAATAAATATGATAATTATATATTAATATTATAACGTCCTGTACGGTAAATACGATTGTCACGTTAATTTCAATAAGCATATCTAACAGTATATATCCGTGCCTGCTCTGAACCAAATATTATTGGTAGAACTAACGATATGCAATAATTAAATTTTAACAAACGAATATTTATTGAAATAATACAATTTTTATTGTTTTAATGTATATATTGTTAAATTAATAAAAAAAAATGTGTTTACAATGACAAATTCATTTTGTAAATTTCACAAAGTATACGAGTTATAATTTAATAAAAACAATTTGTAAAATTAATACAGTTTTTATTATTATAATAAAATATGTTATTAAATTGAAAAAATATTCTGTTTAAATTGACTATTTTTATTAACAAATGGGTTTGTTCTACGAAAAAGAAGAAGAAGAAGAAGAAGAAAGAAAGAAACACAAAATATTTATAGTGGAATTAACAAAATATTGGTCAATTCAAATAAATTTGTGTTCAATTGGACAATTTTACCTAAGACGCGCATTGATGAAAGATATTGTTAAATCAATAATACGTTTTGTTGTTTTACTGTTAAATTAACAAATATTTTACTTCTAAATCAACAAACATATTATCGGACGTATATTAACAACCGTATTATTAAATTAATGTATATTTTTTATTGAAATCACATATATATTTGGTTCAGTGTACACGCACTATAAGATCCCCGGGCATTTCCCCGCTTGTGAGGTCTACGCCCCGGGGATTTGATTTATCTCGCCGACACCATATATACCCTCTGATCCCCCCACCATGTAAAAAATATTTTCAAAAAAACCGCGGTAATATATATATATATATGTATATAGTGTACACGCGAGTGGAATTTACGACCTGCAAGACGCGGTGGACCTATCAATTACAGAAATATCCGCACTACTATCTGATTTCTAGTTTTACCTATAGGCCACACCAACTGATTATAATTATACGATCCCTCGGGACACACGTGCACTCCCTGTTCCGCCGAAATTTTTTTCTGTTGGATACCGTCCTATAGGTTCTTTTATTTTTTATTTATTTATTTATTTTTATTTTTTATTTTTTGTATTTTCGCAACAGCAAATAAAAACCCGTTAATAATATAATAAATAGGTACCTATGCGATTCCCCTTCACGTCCGATCCGCGTTATATGTACCTATAATACCGTAAATGTATATATATATATATATATATAAAGCCGTAAATATGACGTGGAAAATAATTACTATATACATAGTATATTTACTGGTCACAAAAATGTAGTCAAATATTGGCGAAAAGTTCACTATGCAGTGTCCGATGTTGGTTGAATTGTAGGAATACAAAAAAAAAACACCGGTAAAAAGAAAAGATTAAAACTGAGCTAAACTCACCGAGTCATTTAACAAAAAAAATATAATATAATCTATTTGAAATCCACAAAATACAAAACTTTAAAACTAATACTAAAAACTACAAAACTAAAACTATTTTTATCCACTCGTTTCGGATTATCATACGGATGCGGGGTCCGGAGAGTCGGAAATCTTTGAATTGAATCTCGCCAATGAACACGAATATTTTTATTCATTATACTCGTATAATATATGTTTTCATACGGATTTTTTTCAATCGAAATTAATTACTTAACAAATGTACGGTAGGTTTCATGTGAATAATGCGATCCGATGACGAAAAAATGGACAATTCGTAGACTAAATATTATATGTCATGTGTAAACGGAGACGTTTCGTAGTTTCTTCTAAACATTTCATGTTATTCTTCAGTAAACATCAATATTGGATAACAAACAGCCATAATAATTTTCACGTAAATTGAATTGTATCGGTCAGGCTATCCATATATATTATTGTACCTTGTCGACACACTGTTGAGTGCACAGTTGGATACTGAAATACCTACTTAAATATACGTTATAGAAACAGTGAATATTGATGTCAGGAGCGTCATTTGGAGAGGGTGAAAGAGTGTGCACTACTAAATTAAAAGTTTTAATTATAATTGGCCTTCCATTAATGCTCCAATGCTCCAATAAATATTAACTTATATAATATGTATTATATCTATATTCATATACGATATGAATATTATATATATATAAATATATGTGATATATGATATCATCATCATATGATATAAATATTAGTTTTAATATATATTTATTATATAGTATGTTTATAATATTTACATATTTATATACATATACATTTTTTTAAAGGCCTAGTTAACATCCAGAAAAATAAAACTGAAATGGCGCCCCTGATCAATGTTCATGATAAAAACGTTGAAAGTTCTTAAATGTATTATAACCATAAACCTGTGTTGAACTGTAATGGAAGAACAAAAATAAAGTCTACAGATTAAAATATTAGATGCTTTGGTTATAAAAATAATGAATTTAATTTAAGTTACTACTCAACCACATCCTTGTATTATGAGCATTTTATAATCAATCAAACAATTTAAATAACGTTAAAATACTGATTGAATCAGCTAGTGATATTATATTGTCATCGAAAATACAAGATATTTGGGAGACTACACTCCGACATACCTATAATTGACTGAGAAAGGACTAAACTCAGAAATAAAGATGACACTCATATCTAACCATTCTCACCTATTGCCTGTTGAAACATCCACAGACGATAGACTATATGATGACAAGCCAAAAGAAGTATTGTGGCCTGTGAAAGAAAAACGTACACGTTTAATTTAATATCGGCACATATTAAATTTTGTTCGTTATAAAAACTGCGACAACAGAAGTGATATTATACCGTGGATAAAATATCTTGACAAATGACTTTTCTGACTTGACTTGCTTTGTGGGGGGGGGAGGTACTCTGTCTGAAGCTCGTGCTTCTACCAGAGGGTTGGATGTATCAGGATTTGTGAGGTGGTGGGGTCGAGAGATTGATGGTTATTGTTTATTTCAGAAGTTGAGAGGACGGTTTCTTTTGTGGCCGTCGAGGATTGATATAGACGCGATGTGTGGAAAGGGGAACGATGAAATCGAATGTTTGAGTTTGGTGGAGGAGGAGTTATTATAGTCTAGAATGGACGGGATGTTGGTGGATTTCCTAATGGTGTGGTTGCTAACGTAGAGGGGAAGATTGGTGATTTTGAGGAGAGTATAGTATTTTGAACGGTTTCGATGCGGGACCAGTTTGTGTTTGAAATATAGGAGGCCCATGCGGGGGAGGCGTAAGTTAGGATAGGGCGCATGCAGGCTTTTGAAAATGTAAAGTTTGGTTCTGATGGAGGGTGGGCTTTTTCTGTTTAGCATGGGAAAGAGGAGGTGGCCTGCTGCTTTGGTTTTATTAACGACGAACTTGGTGTGGGCTGAGAAATTGAGATTCCTGTCGATGATAACTACCAGGTATCTTATCGAGTAGGACCAGCTAACCGGGGTATTCAGGATTTTGGGTTTTCGAGTGTTTAGGGTACCATTGTTAGAGAGGAAGATGACTTTTCTTACACGCTATCCCTTTATTATCTACAACATACAACACCGTTACCTATAGTATAATATCTGTGCTATATTTATCGAATCGCTATGATAACTACGACGTCTGAGGATGTCTAAAAGTATACGGACGTCCGACATAACGTCGTTTATCGTGACAACGCACATCCGTATAATATTATGCATATCGTATGACGGTGTTGCAGGTTTACTGTGATTAATATTTTCGGGTAAAATTCGCGGGCCCAGGTTTTATCGACAATCGGTGTGTTAACTTTTTATTTATATTTTCGTCATACACGACACCGTGTATATATGATGCCTATATTTATATTATTATTTTTTTTCCCCGCCACTCGACCATAAGTTAAAATTGTAAGTGTACGTGTTTGGCGAGTCCATTAAAAAGACCCGAGCGGCGAAATTTTTCACCGGGCACACGAGGACGCGTATAATATATATACGTATACGTATATATGTATAGGTACCGGTGCATTAGACGAGCGAGTATAATGCACGTCCGTTCGCACGCAGTGAAAGTTGTCAAAGACGCCGCGTGACTCGCTGTCGCCGTCGCAATGCTCAATTGGCGGTCATATACATATACAATATTTGAACTTATCGGAATCATGTCCAGAACACGATCCATTATAATACGTATATAGGAATAGGAGTATTAAATATCGAATACGTTTTATTCACCGTGATTTGTGTGGACCACGACCGTAAACCAACAACAATACCATTAAAAAATGCCGACAAAACCATAATATATACGTATATATAATTATTGCGTTTACCAAACTATCTGATATTTTCTGATATTATTCACATCGTTTTGATCTATTGCCTATAGTTACATCCAATTGTTATAACCGTTTTTTTCCCCCCTTTTTCATTTTTAACAAACGTTGGCGTTGGGTAGGTATACCTATCTCAATTCTGTAAGACACTGACTTGACTTGACTTGCTTTGTTGGGGGGGGGGGGAATACTCTGTCTCAAGCTTGTGCTTCTCCCAGAGGGTCGGATGTTTCAGGACTTGTGAGGTGGTGAGGGGGTGAATTTATGGTTTTTGAATTTTAGAAATTGAGAGGACGGACACTGTAGGACACTCAATGGGAAGACGTTATATAGGTTGGGTATAAACCGGCCATACGCTATTATTATTGGACTTCCAATATGGAGTCCGAATCGTCTACTTTAACGTAAAAATACCTAGTCCCATATTAGGTATATTGCTTTTTGCAGACCTATATAATAGTTGATTTTTTTTATCATAAAATATTATCCATACATTTATCTATCAATTGGTTTTCACTTTTATTATAGCAAACCTATACAGATTTTTATTATTTATTTTGTATACATATATTTTCGTATACTTATTTTTCCAATCAGTCTTATTAATTATTTCCAAAACAAATTCTTTATACAAAACCGATTTTGTGCTGGTTTTTTTTTTTTTTTTTGTAGTTTAGTAATAATATTCAAATTTCAGTTATACGGCTTAAATACGTACTATTTAAATTTAAGTACTCGAACTTTTTTTACTGCATAACTATAAATCTGTTGGGTTTTTTAGGTTATCTGAAAGATCACCGCCGGACCTGATCCTAAAAAACAAATGTTTTAGATTTTACTACATACACGGGTATACCTACTAATCTATTGGCGGATTCCATCTGTTAAAATAAAATTATTTTTATTTTTACGTTAGTAGGCATGACGAAAAACTTTATTAGATGAATCAAATTTATCAAGGATCTAAGAATTTTATCCATCAGACTACATTTTTGAAGTTTTGTTGAAGTTATCGAACGTCAACTTGAAAATTATTTACGTACCTTTAAAAATGTATAAAATCATTGAACAAATCGTATTTATTTTTGTTCTTTACCTGCTCATTAAGATTGTTGAACTTTTGTCACAATATTAACAAATTACTATTTAAATTATGTAACTTTGACTCGTTCTCTTATTCTAGGATATGTTTATAAATAATTTTAAAATATGAATTTGTTAATAAAAGAATGTTGTCAAACATCACAATAATTCACAATAACTGAAATAGTATATATAAAAAAGGAAATATACTGCAAAAATAAGAATAATTGCATAATAGGTATTGTTATAATATTTTTTTTACTTTTCCTATATAGTCCCACAAGTTATTATATTTTTTTGGTTTGTTTTACATTACCCAAATACGTTTAGTATTTTCTGTGACAATACTGTTATAGTATAATAATAAAATATTTAAATCACATACAATGTATACTTATAACAATTATTACTATTGTGATATTTTCGACTTTTTTATTTTACTGTACATAATAATAATTATATATCTATTATTTTATATTTATAATATGTTGTTTATATGTGCAAGCAATGCATTCATTTATAATTTTTTTTGTTTATTTTTATCAATTTGCAATTAAAAGTTATATGTTTATTACATAAGTCAAATCAATTAAACCTGAATTAATTATTAGTTTAAGTTTAAAATCGTTACGATTTTTTTATAATACGATAATATTATGAAACATTTTATGTAAGTATTATAATTAATATGTTTAAAAAACGCTAATTAATTTGGATTAAAATTATACCTACATAAATATATTTATAATGTACTATTAAATGTAAATTTTATATTATATAATAAGTACGTACCTATTTGGATAATATAATATTGCGAAAACCCCTCAATTTATATATTGTACCTAACACACGAGTTTTTATTCAGTTAATCAATTTGATATAACAATTGTATCAATATAGGTACCTACTCATAGAAGTACCATCAAAACCTGAATTTCGGTGGTTGATTATTTTAAAATGAATAAAAAATAAATACATTTTTTTATTAATATAACACAACTGATTAATTATATGTTTTTTAATTTTTTACGAAGACTTTTTTAAATAGTTTATAATAAATAGGTAAAATGTACTTTTTATATCTATTTTACAAGTACGTTTTAAAAGTGTGGACCCATTCAAAGAACAAATATATTGGATTTATTATAGAATAATATCGATAAATTAACGTTATTTCATGTACTAAACTACTGTTAAATGTATATTTTCAAACTTACAAACTGACTATAATGTTATCACTTATCGTGTAGTAATGGGATTATATTATATTACCATCACTACTATTATTGCAAATATAATTTGTATCGAATTTATAATATGAATAAAACGATCCATCGTAAGTTTTCCCAAATAAGTATATAGGTGCCTATAGATACATCCCAATTATATGTATGTAAATACATCGATAACTCGACAAACACAAATGAATAATAATAATAATAATAATTTAAGTGTTCCACGTTGACTTTGATCACGCACGTAAGACGTCGTTCGACAAGTTTCGATTTTCATTAATAAATTCCTGATTTGGTGGTCAGTTTTATCGAGTGGTCACTGATCATCGCCATCTTTCACTTTCCTTATATAGATATACACACCACGATGATATATTATTATATTTAATCGTTATAATTTGCATAATATCTACAATATAAAAAATTACTCACCGCGTTTAATTATAATTCAAGTGTAATCGGACGGGTATTTAAAATCGTTTGAAATATCATTCGCAAAATTAAGAACGAAGTATTTAAAAAAAAACTTTTAAATTATTTTATATTCTGTTTTATAAAACTTCGTTACGTATAGATATACGTTATATTGTTATAATAATATACCAGTCTCGTAAAGATTACTTTTATTTTGTACTTGGAATACGTATTCGCGAATACTTTTAGAATATATATATATTTTTTTGCTACTAATTTTTTGTCAGTTTTGTAATGGTTTGCCGGTTTAGTAATTATAATGTTTGATCGTTCAATATTTTACTATGTATGTATGAATGTATGTATATGTTTGAATTTTTCTGTAGTTTACTGGGCGTTTAGAGATTTTAGCGATGTGGTTATAATGAGAGGAGGATATGGATTGAGATAGGGATAAAGATGAAGATGCCATGAGGTCGGCGAGGGAAGGTATATTTGTTGAATGTCTGATGGAGTGGTTGCTAACAAACCATGTAACCAATATAACTTTGGAATATCTTGAGCAATTTCAACGAAATTTAGTACACATATATTATGATTTACCTACTATCTGGGAAAAAATACAGTGAGGTAATACCTATATAGTAGTGGGATGGGATGGTGGCATGTAAAATTAATCAAAAATTACAATGTACATGGACAGTTTTTCGGGCAACAATGATCAATCATGGCAATCAGCTATATAAATAAAATAATTAATTAAACAGTAAAACTGTTAAAAATTAGCTATATGGGTATATAAATATTATTATATGGTGTATTATAGTAGTATAGGTTAGGTTATATACATACTACATTATAATATATTGTATTATATGAGTTTCGAGTGTAGTGTTTCTAATAATATAATAATATTTAAATAATATTCTATAATTTCAAATTATAGCTGCACAAGTGAACACTACCCAAACTCGACACACGCCGCAGACAATGTGTCAAAAAAATGTTTGTCATAAAAATTAAAAATTATTTTTCTAGTTCAGAAAAAAGTATTTTTTTAGTGAATAAAAAAATATGAAAAAAATTATTCAGAATATGTATTTGAATACTTTTTATGAAAAATATTTAAAATAGTATTCTAACACACAAAAAAAATAATATTCAAATACTTTTATTTATGAATAATTTACATGACTGTAATATACGTATTATGGCACGTTATTGTAACGGCCAATTATATATTGAAATTTCGCTTATCAGTCTGTATCATATTTTATCGTAAATCGAAATAATTAATTAATTTTCCAAAACGGTAAATTATAAGTTTACTATTACAATGGGCAGTAACTAGTTATAAAGTCAATTTTTTCAAATATTTTAACTGTACATGTTAATTTTCATAATCATTATAGGTTACATCGAATATTAAATAATTATTAACAAATGAGTATCTTTTATGTATAATTACCTATTTAATATTTAAAAAGTAAAAAGTGAATAAATTGACTACATTTTATTTTAAGATTTAAATTTCAAACCATAATTTTTCTAATGGACAATAAAAAATACTTACTTTTAATTGAGTTTAGTTATATTTGTATTCATATTAACTTTAAAATTAACGAATAGAATTTTTTTTAGTAAACTATTAACTCTAATTGAGGGTTATTGCGTTAACTTAACCAAACTAATTTGAGTCAATACTTTTTGTTAAGGATTAACCAATAACTTTGATATTACGTATAGATTTACATACATTTTGAATTTTAAAAAAATTATCGTTTTTATATTAAGATACTACTTATATGAAAAATGTAGAATTTATATTAAAATAATGTACGAGATTCCAATAAAATAGTGTTATATGAATTAACTATAAATTGTATTGAAAATTATTATATAATTATACCCATTATCACACTGTGAATGATACTATTTAAATTTAAAAAATTATCTTTAGATTACCGATTTTACTGTTAAGACTGTAAATTTACAATAAAAATTTAGTAATTTGAAAAAAAAAAATACAAAAATTTGATGTTTTTTTCGAAAAATAGAGAGAAATCATAAAACGACTTTTCAAACTCTTAAAGCAAAACTAACTTATAATCAATGTACAAAATTAAAACGTGAAAATATATAATAGAGGTATATATAAAAATCTAACAATATAAAATATAATATTGTCAATATCCCATGTTACTACTTACGAGTCTAAGATGAGGTATATGTTTAAACTGGTCGTATAATAAGGTTTAAAATTCATTTGAAATAACACATTAAACAAACAACATTAGTTCCCATAAATGTTTACATTCGATATGAATACTTTGTGCATTGAAATTTAGGCCAATGTAGTGTTTGTTTTTTCTAGTGAAATCAAGTTTTAAATTTGAAATAAAATGATTAAAGACGGCCAAGTCGGCGAACCCGAATGTTCATTAAAAATTTAATTTCGTCTGTGGTTAGAAATTTCTTTAAACCGCAAGTTCGTACATATAGGTAGGTACTAGGTACACATATATTGTATTATTGTCTACCGAGATAAAGTCTATTTTTATCTAAATACCAATCTATAATCAACATTACCAACTGTAAGTCTTCTAAAAAGTACGATTCGAATATTTCGACTTCAAATGCCATGTTATTATGATTCATTTTATAAATAATAAACGAAAATAATATTATAACTACCTATCCGTTACCTATAATAGAAAACAAGATTTATATAGATCAATTATGCAGTAAAACACGTAAATTATTGCGATAAAAATTTCATAGTTTTCAGTCTTATAATTTGTTCAACTTTATTCGGTGGACAATAATATTTATCTTAAGAATTATATTAATTGAAATAGTAGCACTAAATAGTAGGTACACATAAATTATAATTAATATGAACTAGGTATAAATATTAACACTTTCTCAATTGTTTTTCATATATTTTGGTAAATACTTATGGAATTGATTATGTGTATAGGATATTCAAAATATTTAGAAAATGGTTTTGTGTGGTGATAAATTTAAAAATACACTATAGGTATACATATACTAGTTGACATTATAACTATTTTTTTTTTTTTTTTGTAAATCGTCTCGAACCGGTTCTGTTAAAATGTTCAGCAGTATTATAAGTATAGGTAGATATTCGAAAATATATTCATAATATTAGATAGATGCGTATAAATCGAAAATTCTAATCGTTCGTTTTGGTAGTTCTTATATTATTATATTTGACATATAAATTTGGATATTACAACTGGTGTCTAGGTATACTTTTTTTTTTTATTTTACCGTGATTTCGTTTGTTATCTATAGTGAAAACGATATCGCTAGATCGATAAATTGTGATTCATTTTTACGTATACAGACATATGTAATTAAACTGCCATACATTTCAATAGCAAAATATAAAAATGATAATGTACCTATATATTGTTCAGAGATATGCAGAATTTAAAATACATTTTGTATTTTCAATAATTTAAATACGTTGTGTTCTAGTATTTTGTATTTCGTATTTACAATAGAATACATTTCTTCTAGGTACAACGAATCTCACGTAATTTCTCGAATAAAATATAATTTAAATAGTCTTTTTTCCATGATTAATATTAATAAAACCTTGTTTTGCTAAATTAGTATACAACTTTCAACTAAATATATATATAATAGTACGAAATATATTTAGATTTATTTTTAAACTACATATTAGAAATTTTATCACTTTAAATTATTATAATATTAATTTTAAAATTTTCGTTTTAATTTATATTTGAAATATAACAATAATTTGTATTTCAAATACCATATAGAGAAGGAACGTGTATTTTTTACTAATTCCTGATAAAAGAAAAACCGGTCAAATTGTGTAAAAAATATCATAATTGTATCAAAAAAAATTAAAACTAAAAAGCCGGTTTGTATAGGGATAGGAGTGCTTCGTACGTCGGGCAGGATACTGCAGGTATAGTGTATATTTGAATTTGAAAACAATGACAAATCATCGCATTCGATAAAAACGATTTTGAATGAAGTTCGGTATTATTAAGAAAATAAAATAAGACCAGGTAAACACGACAACCTTAACTAGATCTGAAAATGACTGGATTTACTAGCGAAAAATTACTTTATCCGAAAATTTCTATTCGACTTCTTCTAAAAGTGTTCACATACAAAAAGAAAAATAATAAAAATCGCGTTATTATTAAGACGTATACTATAATATTATTATATCACATAAACACAAATCGCACTCTAGTATAGCCTAAACAAAAAAAAAATAAAAAATAAAAACAAAAACAAAATAACATCGTCCGATTTCAATCGCTCGAATTTAAAATGTATGTTTACGGTGCAGTATATAGTCATAAACCGTATATAGCAGAGGGTAGTTTTCCTTAATAATATAGTTGTTCTGTACGTGTATATTATGTAAACTACTGCCGGAAAAGTGGAAAAATTGTACGTATAAAACGTACCGTCTAGAACCGATTTGCTACCTGTCAATATGCCAACGTCAGATATGGCTGAAAAATCAATAGGTTTAAGAATCAAAATTTGATTGTAAAATTTGTATGTATACATTTTTTTTTTTTTTTGTTTTGTTTTCGAGTACTCACCGGTATCTACGAGAGTCCATACTTTGCCGTCGGCGGTTACCGCGGACCGCGGGGCCGCGATAATTATCATTTTCAACGTAAACAGTACTACGTTAACCACGGAGAAGCGCCGAACGTTTGTCATGGTGGACGACATATACATTATTATTATCTGTCAATCACCAACGGTAAAAAGAAAAAAAAAAAAATTCTATATTAACACGAAAACAAAAAAAAAAAAAAAAAAAAAACTCGATCTCGACGATCGTTTTATATTATTATTATTATTATTATTATTAGGTATACTTATAAAATTGTACGTATATATATTATATTTTGTCCGAATATTTTATTATCGTATACGCGACGATTAGTCGAGTAGAGTATACCAATAATAATATTATGTTATTTTTTTTAAAAAAAATCGTTTGTCGTGCGACGATAACCGCTTTCGAGTACCAATAACCGTACGGGATGCACCGCCGAGGAGCTCACCGGCATTTTCGATTCTTTTCGCGCGTACACACATACACGCGCGGTATATACTCTATACTGAGCCACTTGTTGCCGGTCAATGATAATATGAATACCTTCGGCCCGGCGTAGTAGTAGTAGTAGTAATAGTAATAGTAGTAGTAGTAGTAGTAGTAGTAGTAGTAGTAGTAGTAGTAGTAGTAGTATAGTACGCCTGCACAACACACACACACACACACATTCGGACACGGTGGGGGGAGAGTAAAACAATACCCTCCCAGGACATTGGAAATCGGGGGAGGGGATGTATTTTATCGTTATCTCTGGGTGTGCGGAGTAGGGGAAAGTCACTGGATATTTTGTGAATGAAATTATATGAACATTTGACCGGTGCGGTTACGGCGCAGGTTATGTGCGCGGGACTCTCTCCGTCCGTCCGTCCGTCCGTCTGTCGTCCGTCTGCCATATCTCGCGTGTATCTCTTTCTCCGCGATCTTTCCGCCGGGCTGACTGGTTTCGCAATCGTATCGACTGTGTACACCAGCTATAACCTAACCAATACCCATATGGTCGATCGTGGTCATCGTCGCGTTTAATGCGGGGGGATTGGGGGAGGGGAGAAATAATAATAATAATAATAAATAAAAAAAATCGTATTATTATTATTATTATTTTATTTTATTTTTTATTTTTTTTTTTTTTCAATATAGAAATTGAAATCGTTACCGGTGGTTTATACCGCGAAATATTGATTGCGCGTATACGCTGCAATCACTATTACCTATACAATATACAATATCCTCTTCTCGTCCGCCATGACGATGATAAACGCACGCCGCGCCATCGTATAAGTATAATATAAGTATAATATACGAATCCCGTCGGTCCGCGCCGGCTGTATATTACATGACCTCTGCCCGACACTAAAACGGATATTGTTGGAAAGCTACAAAAACGTTCTTTTTCTTTTTATATATATATATATACATATAGGTACATTTTACTCTGTTCCGAACGGTCTGTACGACCGTTATTTATATATGTATAATATACAGTGTTGGGTAGTAAACGTCGTTACTGTGTAACGTCACGGTAACTTTGTCATTTGATTTTTGTAGGAAACCTAAGGGTAACTGAGTTAGTTATCTGTCAGTGTATAACTTTTTGTAAAATAACGCCTCGTTACATATTATATTTTGTAAATAAATCTGCGAAAAGTAGACGTTCTAACGATTGTACGGTTTTACACGATAAGTTGGAGTAGGCACGATATTGAATTTTATAATGTTGTTCGACTGACGACTATCAGAAAAAAATAATGATGTTTTTGACATTTTATTTTATTACTTTCATTTGTACATGCTTAAAAATGTTGAAAGTAACGTCGTTGTAACGTCGTCATTTTTGAATTGAAAAAGTAATGTAAACGCTATTACTTTTGTATTTAGGTAGGTAACGAAAAAGTAATCTAGTTACCTTTTAATTTTGTAACTTGGTTACTTTTTAAAAGCAACTTACCCAACACCGATAATATACACAGTTTATAACATCGATATATTATTATTATTATCGACGTTTAATGTTGTTTTAAGTAAAACTTAACATATTATACTATAATATACATATTCGCAACAAAATCGATGCTTCTCTTTAACGTCAAGTAATCGTTAAAAAAAAAAAACTTCAACATTAACTCGCGAGTTAATGGTTTTGGCTTAACGAAGGGAAATCTGCTAAATTATCTTGCACGTGTGGTAATTAACGCAGACGCGTTCAAAATAACAATATACCTATATACCTTGTACAGTGGCATGTTTTCGTTTTTTTTTTTTTCTAAGGTGGATCCACGTCATACATTATAAAAAATCAAACACGATTATTAGAAAAACCAAAATAAACCTCCTTACTAAATACTATGATGTGGACCATTTTCTGGATTGAATTCGACACGAGTAGGTAATTATTAATATATTTCATGAAATTAAAACCTAATTTTAAAACTCTGATGGTAATAATTCACGTTATGCAATGTTTTCTAGGGAGAGCCTTGTAGTGTCCCTATATATCACCTCCCTATATAATAATTATTGTGCCATTGCCCGTCTTTAACGGTGCACAATTTATCTCTCCTTAAATAAATAATATGTTTAAAATTAAAAACAATATAAATAATAATATATCAATATTATAGTGTAATATTTTCCATTTTTTTTTTTTAAAGCCAGGCGACTACTACTAGTCTGATCAGATAATTAAAAAATTGTACAGTAACGAGTTACCTATATAACAAAATATAATGAATAAGTAAAATTACCTAGGAAAGATAAATAGTGAAAAACAATATTAACTTTAGAGTTTAAACTAATAACTACGGTTATTATTACTTAGCCACGAATTTTATATGGGTAGGGGTAAGATCCAACATTTTCCTCAAGGATAACATTTTTACTTATTACTAGGGCTTATTAATGCTACTAAAAACCCTTAAAAAAAAGACGATGGGGTGGTATTTGGAAACACTTCAAATCATCGGGTAGAATACTATAGTAGTGGATATATTCAATTTGAAAGGAATGATAAATCGTTGTCTTCTATAAAACGATTTTGAGTGGAGTTCGGTATAATATTATTATACATTGATATCAAATCATTTTTTTTATACATTTTGTATGACGATATCATAGATATTTATTTAATTATCAGCAAGTTTATTTATTATTTGAAAAATTATTTTCCGGATGTTAAAGGTATTTTTATAGGAAAGCTACAAGGAAATTCAAAAAAATATCTCTGAAAAATACCACATAGAACGAATTTTCTATCAAAAATATTTTTACTTCAAAACTCCTACTCGACTCCTATTCGAAATTGATATTTCAAAATATATACATATAATAATAAAATAAATATCATTGTAAAACCAATAGATTCATTGCTTCGCCGAAAATGCACTAAATAATTAATTAAAAAAACCAGAAAATGCACTAAAAATGCAATTATTAAATGTTACAAATTTACACATTTTAATGAATAGTAATTGGAAGTTTTTTATAGCAAATTATAAAAAAAAAATTCATGTTCAGTTGATTAATTATAAAAAATTAATTTTAAAATCACAGAAATTCAAAAATAATAATAATTTAGGTACATAAAATCGTTTAAATCTTTATAAAGTATTTTTAGAAAAACGAAAGTTGATTGAAAAATTTCATAAAATGCAATAAAAAAATAAAAAAGAGTTTACATGAAAAGCTAAAATGTTACCTATTTTCGAAAATGTTCAAAAATGTATTTGCTACAAGTTCACAGCCTCTTTTATTAGTACCAATAATATATAATATAGAAAATGTACCTATACCTAACAATCTATGAACTATATGTAAATATATTTATAATATGTTAACCTACATAATATATTTATATATATATTTTTTTTTTTATCCATTTCATTTCATATAAAAATAGCAAACATTATAATATAAAGAACTAAAAAGTCATGGGTAGGTTATAAATAAAACTTGGATAGTTATTATTTATTTTGAACTAACTTAACTTGAATTATACTTTAAAAAAATTAAGAGGACACCACACCTACAAATTTTCAAGAAAAGAAAAATTAATTTCTAATTAACTTGTAAATATATTAGAAATACGATACAAAACACAAATGATAGTTGGTACTAACAAAATTATCTAGCGCTCTATGTGACTGGTTTTTATATGTGCATTTACACGTTGTTCATAAATATATCTACTATTATTATATATTATATCATGTGTATACATTTAATATTTTTATTATTTTTAAAATATATTTAAATATTTTGAAATTTTGGAAAATTTAATTTACTTTATATCTTGTTAAAATTACTTATACAAAACCCCTGTGAGGCATCTTCTTCATTATCCTTGTAGTCTGTAGTTATATTTGTTTTATACAATTGTAGTTTATATTAATAAATATTAGGGCCTAGCAAGCACTTTCCTTTTAGATAATGATCTAAAAATAAAAATATAAAATATAAAAATATACTGACTGACTTGCTTTGTGGGGGGTACTCTGTCTCAAGCTTGAGCTTCTTCCAGAGGGTCGGATGTTTAGGGAGTTGTGAGGTGATGAGGGGGCGAATTTATAGTATTAGAATTTTAGAATTTGAGAGGATGGTTTCTTTTGTGGCCGTTGAGAAGGCCGGGGCGGGTTGAGATTGCCTTGATGTGCGGAAAGGGGGACGAAGTGATCGACTGTTGGAGTTTGGTGGAGGTGCCATTTGAAAATTCGAGAATCGACGGGATGTTGGGTAAAAATATACCTACCTATACTTCTTTTTATAAGATATTATATAAAGTTCACTGTCAAAACATTAATGTTTCTTTACTTTTCAAGAACGGTATGTTCTCTCCCCCCCACCACTTGATTTATTTTACATTCTTGCAAAAAAATTGTTGTACACGAATAATTTTCCGATTGTAATAATTAATCCTACAAAGTAGGAGTCTCTTATAAAAATTAATGGGGAAGAACATTCTATTTTAAACATTGGTAGCCCTATTAGTTTGACCGCTTTCTGACTTGATTTTATGAAGTATGGCTCAACAGCCTTTTTATGTTAAATATCATAGATTTATCTACTTTGATGACGTTGAATGGTTCCTTTTTTTAACAAGTAACATTGTCCCATTCATCAGGAACTTCAATGGTTACTTTTTTATTTTTTAACGTAATCAGTGCAAAATCTTGGTCGTTTGGCAAAAATGAGTGACTTTTTGTTGGAAAGAGATAAATTATAAGTTTGAAAATCTTCTAAATGTGCACCAAACCGTATACAAAATATAACATTACAAAATTTTTATTTTGACCCGGACATAATATTAGGATATTAGAAGTTCTTCTTCCAAATCATCTTTATTTTCAAGATAATCATATAGGAGCGATGTGACATCATTTTGCCCCTTTTTTCCTATTCCTTCATAATACCTATACATTATCGCTTTGCTGGTAACCAAATCATGCACGCCAAAAAATATAATGACATAATTGTCTTGCATAAAGAATCTTATTTGTTGCCACATGAGATACAGGAAGATTCTGCGTAAAATCAAAACTTAATACTGTCTATAATCTCTGTTTAGCTTTTGTTTTAACCTTTTTTTTATCTCAAAAAATGCCTGCCATTCTTTTTCAATCTCCAACCAATTTTTTTCAGCCCCTGTTGCATTTTCAATCTGGTTGGTCAATGTATCACAAACAGAACACGTAACAGACTCTGATAGTAGACTGATACTGATACTCCGCGAGTAGCCGAATGAAATATTATAGGTATTGAAGATATCTGGGTATAACTTATATGGCACATTGATAAAATATTCTATGAGAAACATTCTGTGCATATCCTTAACATTTAATGTTTCTGGCAAATATCTCTTATTTGGATTCTTGAGTAAGGAATAGTGTGAAGTTCGTGGCTTAAACTTGCGAATATGTTCATCCACGATCATTTTAACTGGCTCGGGAGCTGCTTTAGGCCTATTTTGATTTTTGCCCCTCTTTTCCACTGTAGACTTATGGTTAATGCTGGATATTACTTTGGAGCCTCCTTAGTCTACCCCTTGTAATCCCATGGAATGGCAAGAATAGGGATATTTCATTTATATGGCCGTTGCTATCAACGCGAACTTTATAATAAAATGAATTAGATGTATGTAACTAACCTCATTGTCTTGATCTTCAAAATCACTTTTCAAATTTCATTTCTCTTGTTTCCTGGATCTCGACTGTTTTACAGTTGAAATAGTTATAAGACCTGCAGTAAGATGACAATTTATCGATTGTATTTCATAAAAACTTTTTAAAATGTTTTATGCTCATCAATACCAATATTTTCATAGTATTTGGATCTTTTACACCTGTAAAAAGTAAACATAATTTTAAGTAAAAAAAAAAATAGTTTAGAAAATAAAAAAAATTATATAACGAATTAATACTTTAACGATTTTAAGACGAATCACATGCTAAACGCGTGATGCTATTTTATAAAACAGAGACGGAGTATTTTCGCTTCGTTTTTATCTATGGGATGAGCGTTTTTAACCATTTTGCGAAATTCGTGAAATTAAAAAAAAAATACAATATAAATCCACCACCTATTTACAGCCTATATGTGCTACTAATTAAATACTCCGTGCCGCTCCACGTGAAGCAAATTTATTTTGATTTTTGCGTAAATAATCGATAAAAAATTTTCTATAAAATTATATTTATATGATAACAATGGTATGAATATGTGATTTTATATCGATACCTATTTAAAAATGGACAGAAGACGCGGCAGGCGCGTGGTTCGTCTTTCATAAATAAAATATCGTCACGCGCCAGACGCGTGGACTCGTCTTCAACGTAACTTTTAGATTGAGACGCTTTGTCTCGAAAGTATATTTTAGTACTTATAATAATAATATGGTAATAACAATATTTTAGTACTTATAAACAAACTGACATTTTTTGTCAATGAATTTTGCTGCAAAGTGCTTCACAATAGAATTCAAGTGTTCCAGTCCTTTAACTTTTTTCGTTTTAATTAAATTTTGTTTATGAGGTTTAAATTTTCTTTTTTTCGACCACTCAAATCGATCACTCATTATTATAACAAAATTTTAATACTAATAATTAATTAATAACATTAAAATGAAAACTAACACTTTCACTTCACTTTTATTTATTATCACAAACCAAACAAAAACAATCGTTACTAAGATGATAACAAACCACGCACCTCTACAATGTCAATAATAAAATATTTCCAATAAAAACTGCCCTTGTCAGTTGACATAGGTTGTTTTTGCAGAACCGGCCAGTTTTCTCTGGCCTATATCTGTGGACATGGGCTGTTTTTGCTTTCACTGTATTAACAGTGTTCTTAGTACCATTTTAAAGAATAAGATTGCGCTGAAATCTCAAAAATCTAAATAATTTACAAGGGCTGTTTTTATTATCAATGCCTCAATTGATATAATACAACATTAGGTACTGCATGAAACTTCTTTAAAATACATAATACCTAGGTATACAAAATACATAAGAATTATTGTTTGAAAATAGGGAATTGACTTTTTTTTACTCAAGCTCATTATGGCATTAAATGTTCTAAAAATATTTATTAATTAGATGTTTAATTATAGTTGAAGAAAATATAAAATCAATTACAATAAATTATGACGTTTTAGGTAGGTATATGTCACCTTAACAGCAAATATTTTTTAAGGCATAACAATGGATCAACTTACTCATCTTCAAATTCAATTGACAACAGAATGAAACGCTCGAAATAATGTGCATAATGCATATAGATTGTCGATAATATTTTACCCGTCAATCATTTTTATTATAATACCTATCTACAAAATAAAAAGGAAACAGCTATATGTTGTCTGCAAAGTTTTCAGGTTTTTTTTTATAGGAATTCACAATATTTATGTTATGTGTGTTGCAATAAAAGTATAATTCACTGTTATCAATTTAATATAATGTATATTGTATATGTTACAGGAAAGATAATAATTCAAGTAATGATAAAAATAATTGTCTATCATTATTGTCAATAACGATTGGATAAGTATCGATACGTTTCTCAATAAATTAGTATATATTATCAAAATATTACTATATTTAAATACCTAATAATTTAATTAACTTTATAAAGGTAGTATTAATTAAATTGCAATGTTAGCTGTATACTTAGAATTATAAAGTTCAAAGTCGGTTGATTAAAAAGGAAACACCAACATCTCCAACATTGTCCAACAAGTCCATATATACACATTGTTGAATGATTTTAGTTAAATTGTATTGAATTCTAGATGTGAATTAATCGAATAAGTTAAAAAGGGGACTTTGCAGAAATGCAAATAAGTGCCTATATCAAACAATGTCCAACAAGTCTTTATACAATAATATTATTATTGTCGTCCGTAAAGTATTATAGTATTATGTTATCGTTGATTGATTAGTAAATAAATATTTTAAACTTTTTAAAAATATACTAAAATCTGTACGATAGCTGCGGGATAGTTTTATTTTTTTCATCTTTGAGCCGATTGTATTTGGAACCTTCGATTATACTCCATATCGTCACGATACTTTGATGGTCGATTACACTGTTATCGAATTACGATCATTTAAATCGATTATAATATTTGATCATTATAAAAACAAAATGCAAATATCTAATATATAATACGTAAACTGTGCTTTGAAAATTCAACGCTGCTGTAGCTGCTGAAGCTATAATCGAAAGTTCGTGCGTATAATTTATCACACGGGAATCATTTTGTAACGATACGTTACAACATATAATGTGTCTCTATGGTGGAGGACTTCTGTGTAGTGGCCTAATGGTACATAACGCCGCCATGGATTTTAACGTCTATGATAGAGAAGGGGTTGAGCAAATGAGCGGATTCCGGTCAGAAATGACTGTGACGAAAAATGAGTTGTAATGATCGAACGTGTGCGGAACGATAAAAGAGGATTACATAAGTAAGGTGACCATATTTTGAAAATTAAAAACGGGAACACAATAAAAAAAAAAAAAGTCATTCATAATAATTGTCTGCTAAATTTTTCATAAATCCCATAGAAAAACGGCAGATAAGCAAACAACGGGACTTTACTTTCAAAAGCGAGGTAAAAAGCGTCCCGTTTAAAGTTCGTTCGGACGCAATTCTCAAAAACGGTAGGTAGAAAAAAACGGAACCAATAATCACCCTATACGTAAGTTAGTTTAAGATTAGTATAATAAATATAATAATAATTTAATATAGTTGCAGTTAATACTAAAATATAATCCTATAGGTGTCCAACAAAATTGCTTAAGTAGTAATACCGAGGCTGGCTCCTCAGCCTTATAAAAAATATAGGTATTAGTTGACTTAAATATAGAAGATTGATACATACCAGCAGAAACTTACAAAATCTGGAAGAAGGCGAATCTACAACGAGTGTGTTATAATTTTATCATCACATTTAATTATAATTCGTCCAATATTGGAGCATAATTAATTTACTTTATTTGCCGATTAAAAATGGCTGCGCTGATATCCTTTTAATAAGTAGAAGAAATTCGATCATCTACCGATTAATCGATTAAAATTTTCTTTTAAAAAATATCGATTCATTGGTTATATCAGTCATAAAAAACGAATTATGGGTATAATCGCGCAACCTTAATAGTAACTAATCAATTTTTTTTCACTGTCAGTTAATCATTATTTAAAAATTTAACGTGTATCTAATATATTCGATAGATAGTGTTTGATAATAACTAATAAGAGTTTGAGATCCAATATATTATATTATTGACAATAAAAGAAGAAGCCAGTCAGTTGGGGGCGGAGTAACTATACTTCGCTCGTTGGGTAAGATACTGTTCCAACTGTATTGAATTTAAAAGTAATGATAAACGGTAAAGTGACATTTTGATCCGCGGGGGACTTTTTGATCCTCAGATCAAAATGTCACCTCCCCCATAAGATCAAAATATCACCGAGGAATCAAATGTCTCTTGAGGATCAAAATGTCATCCCGGATCAAAATATCCATTTACCACGATTTTCTGATTTATTAACATTTTCCATTATTTTCGTTATTTTTCCTTTACACTTGAGAAAACTATTGAAAAATCTAAAAAAATTTCTATCAGAACAATTTTTTCCCAATAATACTATATGAGTTCTTAAACTATTCAAAATCTTGCAGAATATGTATTACAGACATACTTATATACTCGTATAAAACAAAACAAATAAAATCAAGAAGTTCAATATACCTATTATAAAAATTGCTGAAACGTGTTGAAAAATGTTTGCATTTTTACAACGTCAATGTTAATAAAGTGATATATAGTAAGTATTTGTGGTAAATTTCAAGTTTTTGATATCATAATTGTCTAATTTATAGCAATTTTTTATTAATTGTTGGTAGTTTTCCTTTACATTTAGGAATACTCTACTGAGAAAACCGAAAGATCTAAAAAAATCACGAATCTAAAAAGAATGACATTTTATAAATTGATTCGTATATCAATGAAATGTTCGGTATATTTCTCTAAAATATATCTATTTATTTACGATTTTTTCAATCACTGTTTACAAACTATAAGATCTAGAACACATCATAGAATATATATTATGTATTATAGTAAGCAGTACCTAACCCTAGCAATTTAATTATATTTCTTATATATCTCGAAACTTTTATCGTTATAAAAATATAGCTCGACAATATTTATATTTAAAACCATTTTTAGATATAGAATTTGCAAAAGGAAAGTGGGGATCTGCAAGAGTTAATAGTATAAATTTGTTATTAAGACAAGAGTGTAGGTACCTAAGGACTATGACAACCGATATATAAAAGTAAATTGGGAAAATATTGTGATCGAAATTGTAATACTTGGAAGTCATTTTTGTGTCACTCACATTTATCTACTCTTTAGTTTTCTATTTTCCATAATGAACTATAATAATAGGTATCTAATTTCGTGAATACAAATAGTTTATAAATTATAAATTTCGTAATACATTCAGTATTGTAAATAGTTTTGTACTATTAATTTGTTTATCAAACTATCAACAAGGATGACAGAATAAAAATAATGATGTGTCAATAAATTGTCGAGTATTTTACCACTGTATTTTAATGAGGAGTGACCTCGAGTACCCAGATACTTGGTATCAGACATAAACTTGCACTCCAATAAATACAGAAGTATTGAAATGTTGTTTTTAGTATACAATTTGTTCATATTTTGTTTATGGAAATTGCAATTGCCTAGGAAATTTTCTTGCGAAAATATTTAATACCAAGCCCAAAAATAAAGTGTTATTTTTAAATTTTTTTAAATTATTTTGTATATTATAATATTATAATACGAGAATGTATCGTTTTAATGTAAAACAAAATTAACAATAATTTGTACAATGTACAAAAAAAAGAATATAATTAATACATTTTTTTTAAATAAGGTTACAAATGTTTTTTCTATTATATATGTATATATATATATCATACATAATCTCACACATTAAACATTTCAATTACATCAATACAAGTTTAACTTGGAAAAATATGTTATACATAGGTGTTTAATATTGCTTATCTATATTATAATAATCCTTAAACCGCATTCAAAATATATTGATAATTAATTTGTTTTAAAATACCATTATGGTAGCGGTATAATATAAATAATAAAATTCACTATTAAAAAATCGATAATGGTTTTTATGGATTTTATAGAAACGTAAAAATGACCTTTAAACGGAAGTAGTTCAGTAAATAACTAGAACATTGAGAGTATTCCTAAATATGTTTTCATTCCAATAAGGATGTAGATACTTTTGATGATCATTTTCGACAGCTGATGTTTCTTTCAGAGCACTCTAAAATTAGTCATATTATTTCAGTAAATCATGCAAAACAAAAATATAACAATAACAATCTGTAGACAAAAAATAAATTGGTAGTTTTTTAAAAAATATTTGCTTTTAAAATATGTTAAAATACTCAACAAAAGTATTTAAATAGGTAGATACGTATTTTTAACATATACAATTAAGTTTTATTGGTTACACTAATTACAATAGGCAAAATTTTCATTTTCATCTTAGAAGTATAATAAAAAATAAAAACACAAAACAATAATCGATTGATTCATTGTTATAGATTTATCACGTACTTATGATAAATGATAATTCAATTTTCACTCTAAAGCTTAAATCTCAATCAATAGGATTTTAATGAAAATGTAGTATTTAAATTGAATAACAAATGCTGCGCGCACTTAGTTTATCGGGTAGTATACTTATCGTAGAAGTGCAGTTCAGTTTGAAAGCAATAGATAAATCATTTCTTCCAATGAAATTATTCTGAATGGAGTTTGGCTTCATACATATTACTGTCAATTATATATTCCATATATTTAACTATGTAGGTAGTGTTAGCACAAAATTAGACAATTTACCTTATATTACATTTTTAGGTTTTAAAAACTAAAATGACCGCTTTTTTAATATAAAAATTTCAAAATATATGATTCGTAATATTCAGATTACTCTTTTTAAAAGAAAAATTGGGTAAAAGCATAAAAAAAAATACACATAATTTAAAATCCGATACATTTATATATATTTGTTTTCTACATTCTAATCAACTCTAGATAAAATATGACGAAGTAATCGTATGGACGAAATGTATAACAGATAAATATAGTATTTTTATTACTTAACGTTTTCGATATGTGTCATGTATTGTGTCCATTTATGAGAGGTAATTTTTAATTTTGGTACCAGTTTTTAGTGTCCACGTCCACTATTGAGAAGGGTCCACTATTGAGAGGTGTCCATTAATAGAGGTTTCACTGTATATAAGTATTATATTACTCAAAAAAATGTATTTACAATGCCAAATAATTATTTAATCATATTTATTCCAACACTTTACAACACACTACAGGTTACCATGGCGTGACCCCGGTGACCGGATAATTGTATGGAGCAAAGAAATATACGTTTATCCGAAAATATAATATAACGATTAGGTATTACGACTACCGTCAGCTGGACTCAGCGAGAAAGCATAACGGCTACAATTATTAATGTATATATCGGTAAACGAAACCGAATGTATATTCACATGGAAGAGAAAGTGGTGGGCGCGTGCACGGGGTTCGGTGGCAGCGTCCCTACGGCTCTCGACGACCGCAACACCGACTGCAGCAGCAGATGATCCACATGCTAATTGTAACACGATTGAGGCGAAGGATATATAAAACACATTTAGACTTGCGAGCAACAGAACTTGTCAAACTGCATTTTTGAATATAATACGACCGAAATTTTAGCAATTCCCCCCGGCAGCTAGTATAATAATAATAATAATCAAAAATAAAAATAAAATAAAATAAAAATAATAATAATATATATATATATAAGTTTATTAGGCTAATAAATATTCCTAGACACTCCTAAATTTACACTAAACTGCAATTAACCGCGTGCAGGTTGTAATATTATACGATGAAAGTCTATAACGGAAATCCAAAGAGTATACAAAAAGAACACATTTATTGAATATTTATTTATTTATATCGCGCATTCGTGAGCGTGCAATCATTTATATATTATATGTTTTATTGCCGCATTGTTTTCCTGTAGTTCTTTTATAATATATAACCTGACCCCGAGATATTTTCTTTGTCCTTTCCGACATTATCATCTGTACTATCTCTAAACCGCAAGTATAAGTAGCAAATAAATAACGCTTTCGACAACATGTGCACTGCAGGAAATAACTTTGTATTCCCTTTCCGTGTCAATTTTAACAGGAATATATACAGGTACCTACAGCATATTTTTGTGACCTATACTGCAGTAAATTGTCGTTTGGGTTTAAAGAAGGGTTTAAAATATTTCAAACTTAAATGGAAATCATTACATGTTAAATAGCAATATCTCATCAACCGAATTGCCACTTATATCCGTTGTTGGTTATTTACATATATAATTTAGTTACTTATCATATTTCAATTAGCGAGGAGGCTCAGTTAAGGAGGTCAAAAAGTTTGCTCTTTCAAATTAACTAATCGTGAATTGGTGAGTTGGAACTGTTGGTATATCACGTCATATATCATGAGTGTAAAATCGTCACATTACTAGTGCTGATGTCGTGAACTATTTTCATTGTTTTGATCCGGTAATTTGGCAAATAGTTTTATAAATTAATTTATTTCTTTTCGTCATAATCTTTATAGATTCGATAGAAATGAAGAATGATTTAATTGCTTCAAAATAGAATTTAATATGAAGGTATCAAACATCAAAAATAAATAATTTAAAAAATACGAAGATTTCAAGTTAAACTAACACGGTAACATTAGTATTAATCTCCTCTTATCTATCTAATTGCCTGCTCTACAGTGATAACTGATAATGGTAGGTATATGTTAATGTTATTTTATCATAAATCTTATCATTGTTTTATTGAATAAATACGACATTTTTGAATCGGTACATTTTCTTGAAATTACATATATTTCTAAAGTCGTTCTAAAATTCTACCTCTTAAAAATACACATATGACGTCCTACTAAAACAACTCGAAATCTAGTAGTAACAAAATAGTATATTTTAAATTTCAAAAACCGACTTGCATTTTTCATCTTGTAGGGGCCCATAAATTATAATAAGTCGTTAAAATCAACTATTAAATGAAAACAATTGTGCATTTTTTCCTACAACGATTATATTATTATCATAATTAAATGATAAAAATAGACAAAACTAAAACTGAAAAATGACAAAAATAATTAGGTAAAAAATATATTTTTGAGTAAGTTGACTTTACAAATTTGAGAATTTGTTTAACGTTAAGTAAGTAGAACTTTATAATGTTCAAAATTATTTAAAAAAAAACTTGGGTATAATTTAACTTTTAACTTCTAAACTCGTTACTACAATCCAGTCTTTGTGCAGTGTCAGGTGATGAAACCGGTACGATAATTTGTTAAGTAAACATAATATATCATAAAATCTCTAATAATCAACACTTGGCATTTAAATGAGTTTGTAAGTTAAATAGTTTATTTAATTTTTAAACTAACGGACTAATTGGGTCCTAAAATTTTACGTTATTGACTTAGTTGTAACTTGGCTTATTTTCACGGGTATTATTTATGTTAGTATTTATTCCATTTTTCTAATAGTGTCGGTACCTAAGTAATTGTCTAAAAATTAATAATAATAATAAAAAAAAAAAAAAAAAAAGTGTTACATTGATTTGTTTATCATCAGATATTTATAGTTATTATAGACTAAATAACTATTTCATTATAAACTTATAACACTACTATTGAAAAGTCATTGTTTCGATATTTTTCGTATACGATTCGTGTTTTATAACTGTTTTCAGAAATATTGTAAATACGAGTAATGCAGGTAATATAGAAACCTAATGGAAAAAATAAAAATATCGTGTCTATATTATATCATATATTATATTATACATGCTTATATTATATTATATATACTCGAAAATTATTATTTGTCCATCGTCAAAATAGCACATGTCTACGAGAAAACCAATCGACTTAAATGACTTACTCGAAATTTTAATTAACTGGGTGCCTACCTATATATATATATATATACTAACTCGGTTAAAAACATTAACTTTACTAGTTTGACCTGATAATATATATATGTGTATAAGACACGTCATATATAATAGGACTTATCCGGAAATGTTCCTTTTTTTTTTTTTTAATATATGCGTATAATAACACTCACAATATATAGTTATAAATGAAAAGCGAAAGTACATAGTTAAAATAAAGAATTTCGGTGTTTAAACAAAACGGTATTATATGTGTGGTAGAAAGAGAAAACGTATTTATTTTTAACACATATTTAATATCGCATCTACGCGTATGATGTATACACCGTTTGACCGTGTCAATAGGCTGAAACGAAAAGTATCCGAGTGTGTACAGATGAGTGTATAGTTATTACGGTTGTATAGCTTGAAAAAAAAACCATTATTGCCACTGCCGCCGCGTAGAAAGCACGTCGGAAGTCATGAACGATAATGTTAAATACCTATATAGGTGGTACTGCTGAATATTAAAACAATTATATTACGCGTTTATAGCGCTCATTAGCGGATTGTACCGAACCAGCTGAACTACGGTTTTCATCTGATAACTATAATTCAAACGTTTAACCACAGATTAAATGAAACCAGATTGTGCACTCAATGCTTATCGAAAAAAAAATCGAATTCGATAGTTACTATCGAGCCCCCAAATTAGTGTCACCACATGTTAGAATCTAAAAGTCTTTAATGATTTTCTAATGATTTAAATCCTAATACCTATTATTTATTATCATTTATGAACAGTGTGTAAGTAACGTTCAAGGTTTATAGATTTAATCGATCAGTGTAGCAAACATATTGTAAATGAAGCGTACAATAAATATATTCATTGTAACTGGATACGCCACTTAGCGGGCACCCAATCACAGCATCTTATTCACGGATTCTATTATTCTAAGCCCGAGTGCACAATCTGCTTTCATTTAATCTGTGGTTTAACCATTGAAGATGGACGAGTCGATAAGTATAGGTACATATAGTTAATAACGAAAATTAACTCGTACGACAGTCAAGTTAAATTAAAATCGAAAAGCTTTCAGTTAACAGTGTTACAAGTCAACGAAAAATAAATATTCATTTGTTGAGTATATTTTATGTTAGTGTATATTTGTAAAAAAATTTATTAGAATTCGAATCCTTAAAATCGTGTGACAAATGTATAGCTACGTTTGACTTGAAAATATACATAGTACCTACTCATATATTAAAAATTAATTGTTATATTTGAATTTCGAATCGAATGTATTATTTTCTGTATGTTCATAGTAAATCGTTAGATATAAATAAAAACCCAATTTCCACAAAATAATTTGTTTTTATTTAACAAACACGTATTTCGAAAACAATGTTTTCATCTTCAGTGTTAAACATCTATTGTTAACATTTTATTATTGAGTTTTGAACATTTTGTACACCAGATTATACCAAAGATTTCGTAACAATTCATAATGATTTTTATATTATTAAATTAATATAGGCACTATAACAGGGCCATCCTTAGAGGGAGGCGTATAACCACCCTCCCATCCGTGAATATGATCTAAAATTTTATCATAGTCGGCAAAATACAGAAAAATTTGATTATTTTTTTTTTCATGTCAGACGTCCCCCTCCCTTACTCTAAATAATTCTACGGAATGGCCCTATAGTACTATATATATATATATATATATATATAATAATAATATACTTATAATTTATATATATAGATATATTTTGAAAGTTAAAGTTTTTTCGATGGAAATTATTATGTTAGGTAGTTATATTAATTATTATCATTCCGAAAAAATGATTAAAAATACTAAGAAAATATGAAATAGGTATATCTAATGGCTTCTTCAATTTTAAATTTCAAAAAAGATCACCAAACTTTTCCGAAGATTTTAGATCTTCAGAGATTAACGGAGATTTAAAAAAATTTCCATAGATTTCCGAACATTAGATACTAGATTTTTCACATTGTGTACATTGATTTTAAAAATAATTTATCCTCTAGTTAAAAAAAACTAATAGGTACGTATAACTTAATATAAAGCGAATATGATTATAGATAATTTAAATTGTAATATTATATCTATTTGCATAGCTTGGTGTAACGGGGAAGGGGGAACCATAGTAAATCATTTTAAACTTATTTTGCATATAAATAATATGAAGGGAATAGTTTTTCACACTTCCTAACCAAGTATATTTACAAATTATAATCCTAAAGTTCGATACATCAGTACTATATACTACTAGTACTAACTACTTATATTACTAGTTTCTAAACTTTACAATTCTGTAGGTACTAGAAAAATTTTCCCGTAATCGTTGTGTGGGGATATTTTTACCTAGATTATTATTATTTCAAGTATTTTTTTTTTATTAAAAATCCAACGATTTCATACAAGAAAAAATGATTAAAAAAATGTAATTTGAAAACCAACATAATATTATAATAGACGTCTATGTTGAATGGATAATCAATCGCAATAAACTTATATAGCCTGAGGGCAAAAAACACGAGACTGCCAGTCTGTCAATGAGATGTTACTTATAGAAGCGTGCGTAGGTATATAGAAAGCATAACATTGCTCGGTATGAGGTAACCTACATAACCGTGCGTGAATATACCACTAAAATGTGGGTTGTATGTGTGTGTGTGTGTGTGATGCTGTGATATTTTAATGCGTTCCTAACCGGTTACCAGCGCCAAGCGGTCTGGTAATCAGATAGGTAGGTATAGATAGAGCCCATTAATGATCACGTTAAAAACGAAACCTGCGCGAGTTATTTAAAATATGCAAAAAAAAAAAAACAACTCCCGCGGTCGTCGCCACTGTGTCTAGTGAGCGATTTTTTAAGAAATCGAACGAATTATTTAACTAAAATAAATTACTGCGTAAAAGAACGTCGAAAAATAATAATTGTAGGATTGTGTAAAAATCCAAAAGTACACGTCATTTAAGAGGGGGTCAACCGTTTCGAAAATTGTTTTATTACTTTTTAAGGAGTATGCACTTGATTTCGGGGGGAGAGGGTATTGGAAAAATGTAAATTAAAATTATTTATGTTATGTTACGCGAGCGGAATGCCAGCCATTACGGCTGTGGGTACAAGAATCTAAAAATGTTTTTTACAATGTTTTTTCGATACCCGTACACACATCTTTGAACACACGACTTATTTACTTATATAGGTGTAGGCAGGGTTGGGCAAGATACTAAAAAAAAAGTATCTTGATACATGATACATGATACATTCATTTTGGGTATCTTGATACAAGATACATGATACATTTAATTTATAGAAAAGATACAAGATACAAGATAC
>JAIPRL010001047.1:0-39605 GCA_025469235.1 Pemphigus obesinymphae
TAAAATAAAAATAACAGCCTCGATCGATCCCTACAAAAAAAAATGATATGAGTTATGTATACTACACCGAAGCTACGCTCAGAATCGTTTTATTGAATGCAATGATTTATCATTGCTTTCAAATTCAGTACATCCACCAAAAGTACCCTGCCCAGTAGCGAAGTGCATCCACCAATACTGACACCCGACGAGCGAAGTGCTTCCACAACCTACTGACCGGCTTTTTTTGTTTTTTTTGTTTTCATACTACATTTCCATCTTTGGTTTTTACCAGATTATGTTGAATGGTATAGGATATTGAATGGTAGGTACCTACGACTATATTTCGTTCCTTTTTGATTTGCCATGAAAATTTCAGGCATTTTTCGTAGCGTGGTGAACGCGTGTAGAGAACCGAATAAATTAAACGAGCTACAACTCAAATTATATGTTATATAATTATATTATTCAAACTCTTGTTATTATTTTAGACTTGTTTTATGGCTTTATGTTTCGTTTAGGATTATCATTATTCCAATAATTTGTATATTATATGAGAAATTGTTATTCACCATAAGCCCTACCATTATACCATTATATATCTGATTATCCTACCTATAGGTAGGTAGGTATTGAAAATGATTTATTTTACTATTATTCTTAAAATGACAACAAATATAATGAAAAATACCTAGTTATCATTATTTTCTTATATTATGTATAAAATCCAAACTAAAACAAGTTGTATTTTTTTTTCCCAGATTCAAAATTACCATCGGAAAATGAATAGGTTCGCGCGTTAGGTAAATTATTTATTTGATATTGTTTATTGTTGGTGAACAAAAACAAAAGATGGTCCGTGTAGGTACCTATATAAAAGAACAACGAAACGCCAATCTTAGGATGAACAATGTAGGTATGCTACAAAAATGATTTATAATTCGCATATGCTAAAATACTTCAAAAGAAGTACCTACCTACCTACCTAGCTACCTACCTACCAAATTAAAGTATTCTCAAGAGTCGGCTGGTCATGTAGTCATACATTTTTATATTAATAATATTTAATTTAAAAAATAACTTAAGTTTAACAGCTGTAATTAATTTCTTTGATATTGTTGAATTAAAGTTTATATTTCATGTTTTAATTATAAAATGATCATACGGTTTTGGCCCAATACATGTATGGTACTATTGCCTTACCTATGGGTCAAAATTGTATATTACAAAATGGTATTTTGGAATACTTTTTAAAAAACATAAATTTTACCTACAGTAAGTTGAAATTTCTAAAACTCCTTTTACCATAACGTGACTGACTAGTTTTGTGGTTGAAACGTTCAGTCTGCTTAAAATTATATTCAATTGTTCATGTTTTATATCCAATCGCGCTTAGTAGGTCGGTACTGTTCCATCTTTCCTTACCTATTTATGTAGGTAGATATATATCTTCTTCTTTGCCCTTTCTCCTAACTATTTGCCGTCAACCACCTTAGCCCTCAATTTTCACAGAACACGATCTATACCGCATCCTCCTCACATATATCCACCCACTCACTGCATATATTTCTCTATTACATCCCCCACCTCTTCTGTGTTCATCCTCTTCCCCTATTTTCATAAACGTATATTGCCTTTACTACTTTTACTGCCTCTGTCTCTTCCTTCCTTAAGACATACCCTAGCCTCTGCCACACTCAATGATAAATAGTAAAATGTTTAACTTTATTAAGCTTGTTTGCAATTTTAAATTCTATTTTTCATGTTAATTATGTGCCCCCTCCCAAATTTGTTTTTCACCAATATTAGGTATGAAATTTAAAAAAATAATCAAATAATATAATATTATTATTATTATAAATGTTGAAATAAAATGTATGATATGTATCGAAAATTTGTTAGGTAACATATTGAACAACTTCTAATAAAAATTATTTTACTAAACAATTTCAAATGTTTAAACTTAAAGACGATGAAAAAAAATTAATAACATTGACATCTTGTTCTATTTACTATGTATACACATTTAAACAATTTTGTGTTGTTATTTAATTTAATTATAACGTATTACAATAGAGCTGATTTAAAACAGATTTTTTTCTAAATACTTGTATTCATCAATTTTTATTAGTGTATTAACTTTCATTGTACTAAACTACTGAGCACTAATTAACCCATTCTAAATTTTTTTAATAGGGTATAGCCCTGGTTATAAGTGCATCAAACCACCTTATAACCTATACCTATATAGGTACACCTATATATATTTGTTTTATGAATATTAATATTAAAATATATACATAGCCCTAAAGATTAATTGTTGATTAATTGTTCTTATAAAATTAAAAAAAAAATCTTGGGAAGGATTTAACCCTCCATCATATAATATGTGCTTGCATAAGTAACTATTATATTATATTTAGGACATTTTTCTCATTTTTAAATGACATTTTTATCAGGGCTAGATCCAGCGGAAGTGTTGTTTTCCTCTTCAGGCCCTGAAGAACGTCTTGATTATAGTCAAGCTAAACTAGTAGAAGTTGTACATACATCAGGTGGATTTTTGGGATTTCAAAAACGTCTTGGACACAGGGATTTTTATCCCAATGGTGGAGCTTGGCCTCAACCTGGATGTAAAATTGATTATGCTTGTAATGATCAATACCTATTTAATAAATGACTTATGAGTGATAATTAGTTTAAATATTTTTTATTTCATTTTGACAGCGGTATGTAGTCATCGTAGAGCGTATTATTACTATGCAGAAGCCATAACCCGAGGTGAAGGATTTGTTGCTGTGCCATGTCCTTCTTATGATGATTATAAATCAGGAGCTTGTTCGAATAATACTGATCTTTCAGTACAATTAGGAAAAGCACCATATGATAAATCGTAAGTAGTAGAAACAAAAACTAAGAAAAAATATTGAATATATACAAAACAATAATTTGTTTACAGAAAAGAAGGTAATTACTATTTAAATACAAATGCAGATTCTCCTTACGGTAAAGTAAATAGACTTAAAAGTAACTTGATTGTAGGATAGTATGTATTATAAAACGAGGGTACCTACCTACATTTAATCTGTGTTTTAATTATATTTATATAATAACAAGTAATATTTATATAATTATGTTATGACTATTAATAATGATTAAATACATAGGTAGGTAGGTACATATTATTAAATTATATTATTACATATTTCATACATGCTAATAATAAATGTAATGAATATTATAAAATAAATATAAATTTCAAGTACAATAAATATGTCTTTTTATTTAATTTTTAAAATATGTATTTATAAATAACCTTTATTTTCTAACTTCATAGCCTAAATCCAAATTCTTGCAGATAAATTATTGACTTTTTAATTTTTAAATGTTATTTTATTATTATTATTATTAACCTATTCATTCATTTCTTTTTTCGGAAAATTATATTTTTGAGATTGTATTTATGCTTGAATCTCACAAATTTTTAAAAATCTACTGATAAGCTATACAATATAAGTTGTCAAATTTATAGTTTTAAAATTTGGTATACAGTCTCGAGTATTCCTGAAACATAAGTATGTTTAGTTTCTCTTCCTCTGGTAATATCATCAATTCTTAAAATTCAAATTTTGCTATATTGTAAAATATATTCCTAATACCACTTGTAGTTGAACATTAAAATAAACAATAACAAAAATGATATAAAAAAAAAATTTTTTTATTTTAATAAAATGTTTTATTTTTATTTTATTCGAGTGTTTTTGTGTCACTTTAAAAATAAATAAACTAATAATTAACGTGGACAAAATGTACGTAATATTAATATAGATAAACATAAATAACGTGATACTACAAATTTTAAATTATTGCACATTGCACAGTGTTATAAAAAAAATTATACAAGCAAAAGATTATATTTACATAATTTGTTTAACATTGTTTTTAATTTTTGTTAATAAAAATTATTATTTGGTCAAGTCGATGCAAATAAAACGATAAATACATTTGAAATGTTTTATTTCAAAATATAAGTTCAAAATAATTGATTGTCCGATAAAAATAGTAATATTATTTTATACAATGTAAATAAATAAAAAATAGAGGAACAAAATAATAATAATAATAAATAGTACCTAATAAAAAAAAAAAAAAAACTTAACAAAAAAGAAAATTGTTTAGATGCATTAACTTGAGCCAATAATGTAGTATCTAAAACTATTAATCTAAATGTTTTAAATAATATCATTCAGTCATGATGGAAAACTATAAAATAAAAAAATGTAAAATAAAGAAATTTTAAGTAAGATTACAAAAGTTCAACCTCCATTATAATATTTGTATTATTTCATTATTTTTTTAGTAAAATACTTGTATTCTATATTTTACATAATTCAATACAAAAGTATGAATTACCCCTAATTCGCTTTTAATTTTTTTTAAATATATTCTTAAGAGTTTGGCGAGTACTTGGAAATGACTAGATATTACATTATATAATGAATATGTATAATAATATTATAATATGAATATGTTTAAGAAAAGCATTGAGATACAAATAATAAATAAACAAATATCCCAATAAATAATAAAAGTTGTAAAATAAATCCTATAGAAAATAATCAAAAAAAAAAAAAAACATTATTTATGAATAAATATCTAAATAATTTTAAAATGTGCATAAAGATACACTATAAAAAATTACTAATATTTTTACAACCTAATAATAGGTATATTAAAAAATAAAAATAAATAATGTTAGGGGCTTATTTATATGTTTAAAATCAATTAAACATTACTAATTATTATAACATTTATTTAATATTATTCTTGATAAATATAATAATTATTTGCAGGAGCATGCCTAGGATAATTAAGGTAATAAATAAAGGTGGGATTAGGTAAATAATTTTTGTTTTCATATATTATGTACATTTTTATTTAACTTTATTTATTATTATTCTATATTCAATTTGTTAAAATTTTTAGCCCTTTAGGCACACCTTTGAATTTACTTATTTTGTTTTTATACATATTTTTATAATTTATTTAACTAAAATATACTCCATAAAGATGATGTTTTACTAAATATTGGGTATTGTTTATTAACCGATACTACTTATGATTTATTGGTAGGTAGGTAGTATTAATTTTAGAATAAAATTATATTATAAAACCAATGTGGACAGTGGGTACTAATAAAAATTGTATTGATGTTTAGAACAATAATTGAGTCAAATCTAAATTTTAAACTAGATTACCAGGTACATAACAGTGCGGCTGTCTATTTTCTTGTGACTACCTACCGAGCTCTACCGATTACGTACCTATTCATTATTATTTTCAATATTTAATACTATAATTTAGACGTTTTTTGAATTATTTTTAGTACAATTTATCTGGCCATTTCAATGAATAATATCAAAAAGGTGTATTGTAGTAACAATTGAGCATGTTCGTATTTCTTATGCAAATGCTATTGAGCACCAATTTCTTGTATTCAACGTTGCTATATTATTTTACATAGCTTGATCACAAGATATAAATGAATAAAAATTGATAGACCTTGTACATTATACTATACATCGGTAATTATATGTACATAAATATAGAATATAAAATTACATTATTTATAATTTACTTACGGTGTTTTAACTTATTTTAACTAACTTAAGTTCTAGTTGGAACTTGAAAAAGTTCATTATTTAAATTTTTCAAGAAGTTTTCTTAAGCGTAAAGGAAAATTGTTATATACCAGAAATTAATACATATATTAATAATATACATACAATATTACGTTTCAATAAAATAAAAGAAGTTTAACAATTTTAAATATTTAGTGTGTTTAATCATAACAACAAAATGTAGGTAAAAAATGGGACTGTGCTCAATCGTATTTTACCATCAAAAAGTCCAACAAACAAACCTAATTTGATTTTGGCATTGTTGAACAAAGTAAATAAAGGACTGGAGATGAATGCTGAATATCACATAATGTAATATTATAATAATAAAGATAAAACAATAAAATTCCAATGGGCCACATCTTTCAAAATATTGGTAGTAAATTATCCTTTTTTAATTAGTTTATATTAGTATCTAATTATTCCATATTTTAATATATATGTAATAGCTTGGAAGTAATTATTAGAGTAGCACACTTTTATTTTTGATTTATAAAAATATTTATGAATTAAATATTGTAAATATTTCATTTAAATTAAAAACAAAATATTAGGGTTAAATTGAACTAAATTAAAAATACCTATAATTAATGTCAAATGGAGTTATTTTTAAATATAAATCAATTATTAACAGTTTATCATTTTTTTACTTCAAAAACATTGAGAAATATCTAGTAAATAGGCAGTAATATAACACCTACAAAAATTTATTGTAGAGATATCATACTCAAAATTATTAATGATAAAGACCACTTTTTAAATTTTATGCAAACATTTAAAAAAAAAAAATCAAAATTGCATGCATGCATATTCTGTATTATTTTTAGAGACTTAATTTTTGAGTTATAATAATAAGATATAATATGCTTTAACATTCTGTCATATAATTTGATCGTTGATGATATACAATTAAGTACAATAAATATTTATTATAATATAAATTAATAATATTAATAAGTACTCGCCAACTCAAAATGTTTAGCTGAAATATTAAAAAATGATCAGTAATAAAGCATTTAAGGGTATCAGACTAGAATTTATATAGATACTAGCTAGTAATATTGAGCAATGCAATTAACTAAAATAAAAAAAGGAACTCTCCTAAAATTGTTCTTATTATTCTAAAAACATAAAAGCACCTTTATTTTATTATAAATATTAATGTTTAAATTTTTTTGTACAATATATTGACATAATCTTATAAATGAATTATAAATCTTGTTCTTCAAAATATTCAAGTAATATATTTTGAGAGATTTATGGAATAAATTATATTATTACATAATTATTAATTAAGCTTTAAAGCATTATTTATTTAAATAGTATTTCATTGCACTTAGCTTTAATAATCAATTCAATATGATTGAAAATTAAAATATATAAAGGCAATTCAAACTTCAAATTTCATTTAAAAAATACAAAATTCTATTTTGGTTACAAGTAATATATCTATTCTAAGTTTACTATACTGTAGGTAATTTAATTAAAACAGTTACTAGTTTCTAATTATTAGGCTAATAAATTTTAGTATTACCACTTTTAGATTAGACATTTTGAAAAGTTTTATAAAAAAAAATGAACTTAATTCAATACAAAATATTGTATGAGGAAAAACTTTAAACTCAATTTACACATGTCTGAACCGAAGACTAGATGGTTTTCAAAAACATGTCCTGTTAATTTTATATATAATCATTCACACATGTCTAGGTAAAAATATTAGTTGTTGATTCATTTTTAGGTGGATGGCAGGTTGTTTCTTTCATTATATTCCCATGCAACCAGACATGTGTGAATGATGACCGGGTTGAATCTAATCTAAACAGAGTCCTTATGTTTTTAGTGACAGTTAAAATGTCTTTCAATGTGGCAGTAGATTATTTAGAATTTAAAATATTTTTAAACTACCTATGTTTTGTGTAATGTGGTGAAAACAATAATTTTTAAACATTTATTAAAATGTAAAGATTTAAACTCAATTTCCGGATATTATTGTGTATTTATTTATTTATTATTTTAAATTTATTACATTTTATTTTTGGACAATAATTTAAATAAATGTAATATAATATTATAATTTATATTAATTTTCTACTACAGTAAGAAATAAATATTGGAAATGTAAATCCAATGAGGAAATATTTTAATTTTGGCGTCAGGTAAGAATTCGGCCTCCAACATGTGTGAATGAACCTTTAAAGGGCCCAGTGCCAAATATTAGGAAGTAAAATTTTGGTAATTTTTAATTCCATGGTCCCCTCTGGGATAATTGGGTTAATTATAAATGATAATTATGGTGGGGTGTATTTATTGTATGGTGTTAGGATAACTAGGTTAACTACTATGGATGTATGCACAAGTCAATAAAATGTTTGATGAATAAAAATGATTTTACAGAAAGAATTGCATTTGAAAACTTTTTAATTTAATTTAAAAATTACAATTATCTCTAGGTTATAATGTTTAATTGAATAGTAAATAATGCTAGAATAAATATTAAATAGGTTAAATAATACATAATTTTAGTATTTTTATAGTGTTGGAAATTATAAATTAAGAATTGGATTTCAATTTAACCTGTAAAATATTATTTTTAAAACAAAATTTGATCACACTATAAAATTATTTTCTCTGAAGGAACATGGAGTATGTTTTAAATTAAAAGGATACTGGCTCTGGGCACTTTAAGTAAAAAAAAGATGGACATATTATTATATTAATATTTAATGTTTAAAATTTTAAATATTAATCTAATTTTTATTTAGTCCAAATAAAGGAGTATCCATCTATGTATATAAAAAATATTCAACAAATTAATAGATAAACATTAAAATTTTGATTAAATAATAAGTGTAAAAATCAACCAGATTCATTAGAAATTATGATATTTAAGAAAGAAAATAAGGTACTAATGAATTATGAGCCTGCATTATCTGTTAAAAAATAATATTATCCCATATGATATGTTTTTATAACACGTTTTATCCATTTTTCCTAATTCATGATAGTTATTTGGTAGCTTGAATTTAATAATTTTCAGAAAATTAGTAGATCATATTAAAGCTTTTTAATGATAATTTTTATTATTGTACCGTTAATGTAACTAAAAAGTTCAATTTCATGGAATAACCATATTTTCACACTTACGTTTATAACGTAGAATATGGTATTTTTATAGGAAAATAATTACTGTATTTATCAATATATATTTTTCAACTAGTTCACAAATAAAACATTAGTAGGTACAATATATATATATATATATATATGATAACATTTTTTAATAAGTTTTACGATTTAATTAGGAAAAATAGATAAAATGAATGTTGTATACCTATGTGGCACAATGATAACAACAGAACATGTGTAGTATACGTACAATATGTGGAGCATAAAATTTTAACTAGGCAATGTAAGCTCATAACTTAATATAAAAAAAATCTTCGTTGTTTATGAAAATTATGATTAATATATGCATAAATTTAGTACAAATTACCAATAAGTTTTACCCTAATATACTAGTTTACTTTTATTATTTTCTAAATATTACCTTAATTAAATTCAAAACTGAGGCCATTGTTTTCATTATGATGAATTATTGAATCATTCAGTCTATAGTTATCTGAATATAAATTGATAACATATTTACTATACAACCTAACACATCATGGTGGAAGGCAACATCTAATAGTTCTATAACCAGATTCATATAAAATAACCAACTACTAAGAGTTAAGGAGTCAATAATTAATATTTAAAAAATTAAAATATAATGGCTCCAGAGATCCCTTTTCTGCTCTAAAAGCAAAAATTGACTAAAACAGAACATTAACATACATATTTATGTAGTTGAAATGATGTTTAGTATGTAAACCAATTTATCAATCAATGTTTACGTAAATTATCAACACTAGATGTGCGTGATGTTGATGTGCTGCCATCTCCAGTGGAGTAAACTCCATTTACTGTACTCCGATAGCTAGATGCAACTGTTGCTGTCCGTCGTATTGACGTTGTATCATTACCTTCAGATGACGAGGGAGTTTCCAGATTGGATGGTGAAGATTTCCTTAACCTTGCAATTACTTTATCCAATTTTTGTACAAACAAATCAATATCAGACTTTTTAACACCTATTGAGGCACCTGCTGTAATGTAAGGACAAGGATAATTGGATTTGTGTGCGCCCCAACCTAAAATATATAAACAAAAAATATGATTTATTATTTTATCCCTAATGAATATAAAAACATAAATAACAAACCATCAAATTTATATCCACAAACATCTTTGACTTCAACAGATGATATAACTCTACACCCTGTAACATGGCGCATGTACATCATGGAGCTTAGCTGACTTAATTTTTTTGTATCAGTTTCAGTCGCATTTGGAACACTTAATGATGTTAATGTCATAGCTAAAATGATTATATAATTAGGTAATGATAATTAACTATTTAAATTGTATAGTAGGTACCTATGGATATAGGATTATTTTGTATATCCAATAAACGTTCACCATACTTAGCAGCAATCTTTCCAAGTTCTTTCCGTAAGTGCTGGTGAACTTCTTTACGTTGTGTTATCAATTCTTTATAACCATTAGTACCCAATGACAGTAATGTTATAAAAATATCCATAACAGGACTACAAGATGCTCTTCCTAATCATTTTAGATTAAATTATTAATTAATAATCAAATTAAATAATGTATTTAATATACCTGGATAGTTTCTAGTAATTTTATCTAAAACAATTTTATCAAATCCAGCAATAATAGCACCTCCTACGGGAACTAAAAAATTTTTATCAGTGCTTTGAACAAAAACATCAATCCTCCCTTTTCTAAATAATATATATAAATAAATAATTAACATTACTACAATTATAAAATTGATTAATTAAACATAATAAAATATTAAATATTATATATATACCTAGAAGCATCTTGGATTGAGTGCATCAGTCTGGTAGATTGTAAACCATATGCGTTATTCACTAAATGCGGAACATTATATTTTTGACAAAGACAAGCTACTTTTTCAAGCGAATCTGATACCCGAGGAGCAAAACAACTAGTAGTACTTAACACACATACTATGTTATCGGAACCAAGAGTTGATAACTGTGCTTCGATTGCTTGAACATCTGTATGTAGCTCATCACCACATTGTATAGGGTCGATGATTATTGGTTGCAAACCTGTGTAGATTTATTAAAATTTTTAATTTCCAAATATTAAGAGTAAATTGGGTATAATTCATTTGCACACATTTACTTTTTTATGACTCATTTGTGCACATAAATTATAGGTACACAAGAAAAAATAATCTAATTACAGAATTAATTTTCTCATATAAACTACATACAAAATACAAAAACCAACAGACACTTCGAACGACTAGTTTGGATGGGATGGTATTTACTATATACAAGTTCTGCACGGAAAGTATCTGACATCAGGCTATAACATTATGTCAATATCACGATATATATGTACCCAATGGCACTTCGATTGGGCCATTGAGTCGGAAATAGTAGTGCAGTATATTGTATTATAAGCACTTTTGTCACCCTTAGTCAAGAAAATAAATAAGGAGTAAGGACTCAAAGAAGAACTCTAGTGCACTCCTACTCTGACTGGAAAACCCTCAGTTTCCTCACATAAACTCCTTACTTTTGTACATACTCCTTCATAGATGTCATATCCTCAATCAGATTCACCATTGGCAACCCTTTCTTCATTAATGTCCATTTCAAGATCTCTCTATGGACTTTATCATACACCTTCTCTAGACCAATAAATATCAAACACAATTTCCTTTTATTTTCTCTGTACAGCTCTGCTGTTTGTATAACTGTATAATAGAAAATATTGGTCCCACTTTTGACCTCCCAGGCATACAGGCATAAACCAAAACTGATTTCTCCTTACTTTTTCCAAAATCTTGATACTGTGATTCAAAAGTTTTATTCCACTATTATTCCCACATATCTGTACATCTCCTTTACTTTTAAATACTAGTACCACACAACTCTTCCTCCATGCATCAGGGATATTAATACCCTTCAACTAATATTTTATTAAATAACAATGTCAGCTTTAACTACACCTAAACTCCCTAATGCTTTCCATACTTCTACTGATACACTATCCGGGCCTACTGCTTTCTTAATTTTTATTTTTCTAACCACACTCTTAAGGACTTTAAAAACTCATCGATATTTTTATGAAAAATGGTAGAAATGTACAATTTATAAAACTTATTTTTTATAATAATTTTTTCAACTTCTCCAAAAATATAATATGATAATTAATGAATTAGATAAGAGTAAAATTATACAAAATGTACTTATAAGTTATCGACAGTTGACAAAAACAAGAACAAAATTTTCTCCCAGTAAGATTCCCAAAAATACGTTAGAACTCAACTATATATATACAATTGATACACATTTTTATTTATCAAAAATATATCTTGAATTTGACACAGACAGAATAAAATCATTATCAAAAATGTCAAGATGTAATGCCCAAAATATTTTAATTATACGTAGATAATAGATAAACTTACCAGCTGTAATTATACACTTGAAACAAGATTTTTGATCAATTCTAGACCATAATACAAACTTGGCTCCAGGTCTATCTTGTTTTAAAGTTAACATACACAACATCAAACTCATTCCAGTAGCCATTGGAACCATAAAACAACCAGTTGCACTTGCAACACCTAAATTATAATTTAACTTGTAAGTAAAATAAGTATAATTTTATCATTTCCAATTTATCTATATTTTACCCATAAAACGAATGGATTCTAAGAGCATAGCATTGACTAATTTTATCATTAAACTGGATCCTGTTGCATTAGGTTGAACTTCAGCAATATTTTCTGACCTGCCAATACCATGCGTCATAAGAAAATGACGTTTTGCGACCAAATTGCAAGCAATGCGCCCTTCTCGTTCACCAACACCAGCATGCTCTTTGAAATTATTACTATCCATAAGTGCTAAGTTTGATAAAAACATTTCAATTGTTGCATCATCCCAGCCGTTATCTGGCCATTTTCTCTAAAAAAAAAATTATATATATAATTGTGATATTAAGATGGCTCTTGCACACTAAAAATTTAAAAGATTTTAGAAACTGATTTAAATTTGTTAACAACTCTACTTTTAATCGAAATTTTAATTTTTTAATATTTTTTTTTTATTTATTATTTAAAATAATTTTATGAATTTTAAAATTATTAAATATTAAAATATTGGATATAAAAATTTTAAAAAGTAGATTAATTTGTTAATAAATTCAAATTTGTTTACAAAATCGGACTATACGATAAATCTCTACGGTAAACAAAACATGGGCATTTTTGAATAAAATTTAGAAGAAATTCATGAAACATCTAAAATCAATTTATATGCATGTACTTGCACATTATACTCAATTATAGTAATGTTACTATATGAATTCCAGGAAGTAGGGTATATATAGGTACACTAATATTTTTTATACATGCACACACAAACAAAATTTTTGTATTGTTTAAAAATTGTTTATATATAACTCCTAAAACTTAGCCCGCAGGGAGCTGCCTTAATAAATTCTACATTTAATATTAATAACCAGTAAAATAAACAAGAATATATGAATCATTAAAATAATATTAAATAGATTACTACAGGTATAACATATTAGTTAATACACGATGGAGCATTTACAATAAAGAATACTCAAATACATTTAATAAAAATATATAGGTATATTAATTGTATTAATTGTAGTAATTAAAAATATTTAATTTAGGTTTTTTATATTTATATAGATAATACAGAAACACAGTCTATTTCAATTATGTATTCACTTATGTAAATTATTATGAAGGCAATATATTATTATTATGTTTATTAACCAGTAATGATAATATACATGTATAAAACATATACAATTATTCTGTTTTTGATATTACCTAATTTTAAATATAATTTAACAATCAATGGTTCTGTCACAAGCTTATTCTTCAAATAAAAATAGAATCGGTAAAAAATATAAAATTACAATTTTCAATTGTATTTTTCTTCCTATTAAATAGAAAATAATTCATAATATGTACCAAGTAAAAAGTCTAAGTAAATAAAGTATTAATTATTATTAGGTATCATATTATAACATACAAAATAAAAATGTATAACATTAATTTTATATCAAAATAGTATTTCATGTTTAAAATGTATACAATTAATACTATATGTTTTATACGTTAGAATCCTAAATTTAAAGCATAGTTAATTCATAATACAAAATATGTGAATTACTGAAATGTATATAAAAGTTTATTACTCTAAAAATATAATAAGTATAAATGTTTATATATTTATAATATGAATATCAGTTAAACAAAGGATTAATTATTAATTTTAATTAATACAGTGAAATAGCTTGATGTTGGTTGTAAGTATAAAATTTTAAATCGATATTAATACAATTTCTAACTCATTCTAATTTTGTTATACACTTTAAGGCATTAAAGTAAACAAATTTAAATAAAAATAAAGTAAGAATGATTGATTAACATATTTGTGAAATTTATGTTTTTTATTTTCTAACAAAACATACTTGCTCCATTAGTGTTTTAGCCAAGTTCTCTCTTGTTCTCAAAGCACTAGCTGCTTGTTGGACATATGATGAAGGGATCAGATTCTCAGCTAACGTAAAATTTTGACTATTCATTTTAGCTGGGTATATTCCTCATATAATTCACATAATAATATTCCTATAACACACATTAAGTTATTACATCCATGTAGGTAGGTTTTAAAAGTAAAATATTTTTCAATTATAGTACACACAAAAACTATCGTACCTAAATATACTGGTTCGACAATGTTCTAGTGAATTTGCATATTTAACTTATACCGTATCCAAATCGGCATTAACTTTGCCTATGTTTCTCCGTTGAACTTATTCCAAGTCTGTACTCTATACTAGAATAAATACCTTCCTTCTAATTGAAGAATTATTTATTATTATCAACATAAACACAAATCGATGATATCAAAAGATAAACCACAGAATAACCACAGGTTAACCAAACACAGAGTCGGCTATCTATGTTTAGTTAACTATGGAAGGGAACACCCTCCAGTCGACAAGACGTAGTTGAAACGAAACCATGGTGAATTTTGGAAACACTGATTTCGAATTTATCGGTCGCCGCTGATAAACGTTACAACATGTTGTTCAATCATATTATCTATGGAAATTTTTAAATTGATTAGGTACATCCGACCATGATAGACAAGTATAGTCCGACTATCTCTTTTCTGTGCATCGGCCTCTGCCCTTTTTCAACTCGATCGTGCACAGAAAAACCGCATGCGTTAGAATTTGATAATTAGAAATAAAGTATTGAACTAAAATGACTTCAATTATAAATTTTCCCTTTAGGATATGTAGATCCATTCGGGGCACTTCTTTGGCAACGGAAAGTAGGTAAGTTAAATGTAAAACCTATACCTATATTAATTTTGTCTATTGAGAGTTGATTTTGTTTTTCGTGGTGGTTCACATTTATTTATTATTTTTCAATTAAAATCACTAGTGAATTATTTACCAGAATTTTCAAACTGATTCGGTATAAGTTAATGAATTGTCGAAACTTGGGGGCTTTATTTTGTACCCCGGTACCTTAATATTACATGGATTTGCAAAACTAAAAGAATCCTAAAATCTAAAATTATATTATACTTGGATACTTATACATTATTTAGAATAATTGATAAATATTTGACGAATTTTAAAAAATTAAACCTAGTACCTTAGATACCTACCTTTAGAATATTAACTTCTTTAATAAATTTAGGATAAATGCTGTAATGAGCCATAATATCATTCGTCATAAAGTGTCTGATGCTGCTAACGAGTCTACTAAAGCTAAAGAAGAACCATTAAAGGAAAGTAAAGAAAAAATTGATATTGAAGCCCTTATGAAACAAAATGAAGATTTACAAGAGCAAAACAAAAATTTAACTGTAGGTGTTCAATTTGATACAAAATTGAAGCTCAATATTTACCATACCTACCTACTTACTTTTGTTATTTATTTAGGACAAAGTTAGAAGGTATTTAGCCGAAACAGAAAATATTCGTAAACGAACAATCAAAGAAACTGCGGATGCTAAAATTTATGCAATTCAAGGATTTTGTAAAGATTTGCTTGATGTAAGTAAGAATATAAATGTAGTTTTAAAATATTCAAGTATTATAATAACAATTTATTTAGGTTGCAGATAGTTTAAGTAAAGCTACTGAATGTGTACCAAAAGAAGAAGTATGTGATAAGAATCCACACTTAAAACATTTATATAAAGGCTTGGTGACAACGGAATCTCAATTACAAACTGTTAGTAAAACAAATTATTGATAATGAAACCATAGTTTTTTTTTTTTTATAATACAATTTTAAATGATATGGAACCAATGTTCAACCGGTGTCAAATTTTCCATCACTGTTTACATTACTGTCAGTTGTCACTAATTCATAATGCACATTAAAAGATTATAGTTGCAGGCACGAAAACTATATTTCTACCACCATACCATGATCCATATCCTGTTTGCTGTCAAGTTTTGTCACCACATACATATTTTATTTTTTTTTACCATGATGAATACCCTTTACAGTTTTGTGACCTGGATCATGTTTGAAACGCATCAGTTTTCATGCTCGTGACTAGTCAATATTATAGTTTTATAGATTAATCTTTTACTAAGAATTGCTTTAGTTTGCTAGCAAATAATATTTATGATTAAAGTATAATAGATAAATGTAAAGAAATAAAAAATAACATATGCACATTATTTTTAGACCAACCACTTTTCACAAATACTTGGCCCAATCCTAAAATCATATTTCAAAAATTGCCCGATTTAGTACTAAATTATGGCAATCAAAATTTTTCTAAATATGTTCTTATATTTTGAGTTTAAAATCCAGTCTGGCTTATTAAAAAGCCTGGAGCTGTTCAAACCGTGCAAATCTTTAATAGATATAATAGGAATACACTATACAATAGTCAGTGTACTGGTTGTAGCCATTTTGAGCAAAAATAAAAAATTACTATAGTTATATTGTGAGAAATTATATTAAATCATAAAACTATAATTAAGGATTTTATGCTCCTTCAGATTATCTAACTCATTTTTATTAGATATTTAACCTAATACCCTAAAAAAAAAGGCAAAATCACCAGTTGTGTCCACTATAAATTGAACAAGGAAAGTTATATTATTTCTAGAAACTAAATACACATTGATAAATAAATGATAGATTTAATAATTTATTGTTAAACATAACGCTTAGAAAAATTAATAAAATATAATTAAGTATCTTAGATGTATGCATAAAATTGAAAAAAAATAATATATTTTATACATATTATAAGAGTAAAAAAGTCAGTGGATAAATTATTAATATTAAACCATAAAAATGTAAAAACAATTTTAACTCAGAAATAATACACTATCCTCTGAAATTTCAATTTTTTTTAATTTGTTTCGAGAGGTTTGATTAATTGCATCACATCTTCAAATGTATACCAAATTTCATCATCTACATCTGGCCATTTCTACCCCGACCCACTCATTACCATTATACTTAATAAAGCAGATGTTTAATTTGTACCATTAAAGATTCCAGGGAAAATTCCTCTTCATATTTCATGGTAACGAAAGTCGCCAAATTTATATTTGTCTTCAAGATTAAAATTACTGATTTCATCACTATCTAAAAAAATCAGGGACTTTCTCTTTACTTTCAGTTTTACTTGTTTTTTTTTTTAAATTAAATTTCGTAATAAGTATTAGTTAATTAAAAAAAAAAAATGGCCAAAACTGCAAAACTGGTTCATAAGTAATGTGTTTGTGTGGCATCTATGTTAATCTCGATTATTGATGTCTAATTAATTGAATATATGATGTACATAAGTATTAGTCTTAAAGATATATTTGGTAACTAGTTGAATAAAAATTATTAATTTTATTTTGCATATTTCTCATCAAAAACCAATACAATTATTCATTTGTAGTACCTACCGCAGTAATGAAAATAATTTTAATTAATAACTTCTGAGATAAATATTGTTAATTCATGAAACATATTAAATTAAATATATGTAAGGATATATTATGACTCGCTCTTGTTTAAAAATAATTAAAACAAGATTGTTAAACAAAATATAAAACTAAAATGACCACAACTGGTACACCTTACCCTATACCGATATGCATTTATTTATATTTTGTATACAATTCTATAATTTAATTTTAGTACAAATTACAAGCTTTAGATACTTATAATATACTTTAGTTATTAAATAAATTAATATTTTTACTAATCTTAACTATTTATTTAGATTTTTCAGAGACATGGTTTAATGGCTATAAATCCTTTAAATGAAAAATTTGATCCCAACTCTCACAAAGCTCTATTTGAACAGGTATGTCAATATAATTTTAAAATGTATTTCAATAAAAATGTTTTTTGTTTTTTTCATATTTTAGGTTGTAGAGGGCAAAGAAGGAGGTATTGTGGTTGTAGTTTCTCAAATTGGATATAAATTACATGATCGTATTGTAAGAGCTGCCGCTGTCGGAATCAGCAAAGATCCAAATCAATAAAAATTATATTTTATTATTAATATATTAATGTATTTAGTGGGAATTATCCAGAATCTAAAATAATAAAAAGCTGAAAGGACATAAAATAGATTAAACAAAGATATGTAAATAAATACATTTTTTAAATAAGTATCGTTCTTACATTTTTATTTATTTTATACTTTGTGGTGTTTCATATTCAAACTTTATTATATGTTCAGAAACAGTTATTTTACCTTGTGTATGAAGTATTTCATAGAAAAGAAACGAAATTTTTCCTATATTGTACTTTAATCAAATAATTATAATATACAAAATATATATACTAGCATTGATTATATTATTATATTATATTACTATAGATTGGCCACCCTTATATAAAATTTTACGCGTGTTGAGTGATGGATACTTCCTTTAAGCGCTGCGTTCTGTTGTTAGTTATGGCGGATGGCATAAGAATACGCCAGTAGTCACATCGATTTTGTCGCTCACAAGCACTGGAAACGGAGACGTTTCAGTCATGACTGGAGTTTGAAATTCGATTATTTTTATAATCATTAATCAGTTAATCGATTATCACTGCCGTGTCCATCCGTTAAACTATAGATAAAATTTATGTTATGTTTGTATATTCTTCTGTTTTATTTTTATTTTTATACTGTTAATGCTTCGTATGTTTTGATTAATTTTAATTATACCTACTCATTAAACAAATTCACTGTGTCAAACCCAAACAACAAACCGCCAAGTTACCATTGAAGTAAGTCATATTTTAAGTTTTAGGTACCTAGGTATGAAATACCTTTCTTTTGGAATAATTAATTTACATTATTATATTATAATAAATTAATAAAACCATATCACATCCATACATTATATAACAAATATATTTTATTATGTACCTATTAAAAACTGACTGAAATTTGACAGTTTTCCACAGTTTTTATGGCGTAGAGTAAGAATATGTGTAGATTTATGGTCAAGACAATTTGTTTAGGTACTTATACCAATAGAAAGAAGAATACATTTTTTTTGTGTCAACGAAAATGCAAAATCCTACGGGGTCCCCTATCGTCCTGTCCAATTTTTTTCATTGTAATTTATAACTTAAAACTTTTATTAAATTTCGATTCAATACATAGGTACATATGTGTATTAGGAACCTATTTTCATTTCTTTCCCTATTAAATTTAATAGAAATTTCATTCTCTATTTAAATTAATAGTCATTCATATATTAATTCTAAATAATGTCATATGGGAAAAATTTATTAATTCTATTGGTATAGGTATTTATACCAATAGAAAGTAGAATACATTTTTTTGGGGCTAACCCAAATGCAAAATCCTGCGGGGTCCCCTACTGTCCTGAACAATTTTTTTTCAATTTAATTTAAAACTTAAAACTTCTTAAATTAAAGTTCGAATTAATATATAAGTATCAATATATAATACACATGTGTTTTACGTACCTATATTCATTTCTTTCCCTATTCAATTTAATAGAAATTTCATTCTCTATGGCCGTTCATAGTCATTCATATATTAATTCTAGATATTGTCATATGGGAAAAATTTATAAATTCTATTGGTATAGGTACTTATACCAATAGAAAGTAAAATAAATTTTTATTGTGTCCACCTAAATGCAAAAACCTTTTTTTTTTTTTTTCAAATCTACCATAATTAAAATATCTGCCAGGACTACTGCCATCCTGTCCAATTATGTTTCAATTAAATTTAAAACTTTAATTTTGAATCCCAGATGTAGTTATATTATATACATTTGTATGACCTATGTACCTATCTTCACTTCTTGCTTTATTAAATTTAATTGAAATATATTCTCTATGGCCATTAAAATTTATATTAACACTAAATCAAATGTCCCCTGTAGTGAATCATTTATTAATTCCTCTTGTATAAGTACTTATACCTAATAAAATTCAAATAAATTTTAATGTGTCAACCAAAATTAAAATACCTGCGGGGGCCATTGCTGTCCTGTCCAAATTCTTTCAATTAAGTTTAAAACATTAATATATAGAATTAAATTTTAATCCAAAATGTAGGTACATAATACAAATTTGTATTAGGTTAATTTTTTTTCTTTCTCTGATAAATTAAATTCCCTATCACCATTTAATTTCATTCTTACACTAACCTTAAATATCATTAGGTACCTAGTAGGGAAAAATGTATTTATTTTCTTGGTATAGGTACTTACTTATACCAACAGAAATAATAATAAATTTTTTGTTTTTGCGTCTACCGAAATACAAAAACCTGCTTGGTCCCTGCCGTCCTGTCCATTTTTTTTTCAATTTAATTTAAAAATGAAAACTTCTAAATTAAATTTCGATTCTATATATAGGTATATAATACACATGTCTATTAGGGGCCTATTTTCTTTTCTTTCTATGATAAATTAAATTGATATACCTATTATTCTCTATTTCCATCAAAAATCATTCATACATTAATCCTAAATTTGCCCTGTGGAGGGGGCTAAGAATACCTCCACGATTTCCTCATGCCTGTCGTAGAAATCGACAGCCGGCATAAAAATTGTCAAAAATTTATGAGTAGTCTTAAAATGGATGTAGGCGAGTTTTCCCATCTCGGATGTTCGAGTAAATTTTATAAGGCAATTTTAAGACCTGCAATGATGTATGGAATAGAATGTTGGGCAGTAGATAGAAATATAGAACTGAGAATGAGTGTCGCTGAGATGAGAATGTTAATTTGGATAAGTGGAGTTACTAGAGAGGATAAAATAAGGAATGAGTATATCAGAGGTACCTAATATAAGAGGAATAATTATGCTTTAATAACCGTAGGTACTAAAAAAATACACAATATATTTTTAAACAATTTTCTAAATTATGAGGAAATCAAAAGTTTTTTTTTAAAAAAAAATCTTGGTTTAGTTATTCCTTATATATATATATATTCCTTATAGGTTTATTGAAAGAATCGAAAAATGACTCGTTTAAATTTATCATTTTAATTACATTGACTATACTTACCGAAAAATGGATTAGTGTTCAAGTCGAAATACGAAGTTCATAGAAAAATAAAATAATCATGATTGTAAAATTAATACATCTCTATTTTACAATGAACAATATGTTTTGGGTGTCATTTTTTTTTCATTTATATTTTATATGAAGCATGCCAACTTGCCTATTATATACTATATTTTAAGTAAATAAATGTAAACCGATCAAGACTGCAAAAATCAAACACAAATTGATCAATTTTACTAAAATCATTCTAAATTATTCATTGTATTATTACAGTGAAATCATACAAATTAGTTCAATTATTGATAAGTAGGTACATGAAAAATAAATAAATTATAGATTATAGATTAGAAAAAAAATCATTTACTATACTTGAAAGTTATCAATATCTGAAAAGTAAAATAACACCGAGCTTTTTTATTAGGTTCTTAAATTTTAATTATATTATCGAAGACCGTATTGAGTTATAGCTAAATGAAGAATAAATTAGGTACCTAATTAAAGAGTAAATAAAGATATAATAAAAATATTCTGAAAGGAAGGTAAATAGCATGACAAAATAGTCTATTTTATCATGGTAAATAGTGCTGACGCGTGCTGATACGTTTATGTGCACCGCTGAACAATTTTTTCGAACCGGCCTGATCCAATCTAGTGCGTGCTTAAAAGTTCACCCGAATGTGTATCAATATAAATTTAATTAAAATTGTGAAAAATACTACAGAAATCCGATGGTTTTAAATGCATTAATTACTATGAGATATAAAAACTATAGTATAAGTAGGTACCTACCTACTTTGTGAATCAGTGGGTCAGACATCAATACTTAAATATGGATTCGTCACAGGGTATATAACACATAATTTAATTAAATAAGACATGGGTGAATGTAGGGAGGTAGTATGACAGAGGATACATAAACATGGCAATAGGCTAAAGAAGTAAAAAAGATAATATTAACGAAAAAGAGAGATAATAAGATAGGACAGAAACCCAAGGAGCTGGTTAGTAGAGAAATACAGAGAAAAGAAGAGGCAGTTGTGTATGGTATTCATTAATCTAAATAAGGTGTATGATAGGATTTCTAGAGAAATTTTGAAATAGATTTTAATGAAGAAAATGTTACTAAAATGAATGTAATTGAGGACACGTATGAAAGGACAAGTAAAATAAAAAGGAATTTGTGTAGAGGAACTGAATTACTGATGATAAAACTACTTTTCTTTTGAGCACCCTAAATAATATATTATTGATAATTCAAATATTCTAAATATAATGTGGAAAATCTGGGTTTTATTACCTCAAAATTCAAAAGTTGATTACCTTATAATCAGATATACCCAAGTAATTGACTTTACTGTATTTGCCACTATAACCTTATTATTATTTACTACCCTAGTATAGCTCTAACCTATTTGCAATATTTAAAAAAATATACTGATCAATTTGTAAATTACCATGAAATAGGAGGCTTTGGAATTTTTTTAATAAAATTGTAAATCTGTTATTAATTGAAATATTGGCATTCAGATTTAGATATTGAGCGGATCAAGGAATCTATTAATTTTACTATATTTATTTTTGTGGTAACAAAAGAAGTAGAATATGAGTTGTGGAGTAAATACTTCTGTTGATATATATATCTAAAAACTTAAGAGAAACTTTAAGTAATAATTTGAAATTTTTTTGATGGTAATTATTTCAAGTTGATAAATAATTTTGTGTGGATTACGATTAAAAATATGAGTCATTTATTTTGTGAAAGACACGTGAATGTCACTAGTTTCTGCCAAGTAGAATGTGAATCCTGTTAGATTTAAATATATTTAAAAATTAATTTCTGAGGAACCGCCATAAAATGAAATTGAGTTTCTATAAATTGGTAATGTAATGATAAATACTTAAATTAAAATAAACATATTCATTTTTTTAAAAAACTTAAATGTGAACGTGTTATTTTTAAATACATTGGAATGTGAACGAGTTAATTTTTTACGCATTGAATGTGAACAAATTCAATTTTTGAAGTATTCCAATCACTACTTGTTTGTATTATGTTGAATATGTTCAACATTTAAATTAGGTACATAATATACAAGGTAACTAGATACTACAATACTGTAATTTTTACTGTAGTTATGTAATTAATTTTGATGTCATAAGTTAGCAAAAAAAATTTTAAACCATAGGATTAATTAATATAGTACAGAACAAATTCAATAAAAACCCATATTTATTTTGATATTAAAAAAAAAAAAACAATTATAGGTAGGTATTTTATCATTGTTAAAAAACACATTTAAAATGCTAAATCCATAATTATTCATAATTAAGTATAAATACCGTAATTGTTACAACAAATATAAGAGATACATTTTTAGGGACAACCATTTTTTATAACATCAAAAAAGAATATTCTATTTTAGTTAAAACTTAAAATATTACATTAAGAAAAACTTGATCTAATATAGATAATTAGACATTTAAATTTTCAAATTAATGAGCACAGTAATTTACTTGAATATATGTAATTAATATTAATTTTTATACGATTATTATTTATATTTAACTTATTTTATATGCACAATATAAATTCTTTGAATAATATAAAAAAAAAGTATTTCAATATAAATAGTAAGAAAATCATTCCAAATTGCAATAGGTAATCTTAGGTAATCTATAATAGGTGATCTACTTAACAAACAATACTTATAATAATAAAATATACATATGTAATTTTTTTTTTTATAATCTAATTGAAAACATTAAGAAATTATGGATTTTCTAATAAATTATCGACAGATGATCACTAAGAATGTCATTCCACTCTACATATGCAGCTTTTTTTTAATGTACACATTAATAATTTAAAATTGCAATTATTTTTTAAATGCTTATACAATTATCAATTTACTAATAATATTTGATATAAAATGTAAGGAATATTTTCTACAGATATTCATATTCATACTCATAACTATTCACTAAATATTTTAATTTATTAAAGTATTAACAAAAATGCAATTGGTCAAAATTCAACAATTTCATTCAAATGAAATTGTCTATTAAAAAAAGAAAAAAACAATAAGTAAAATACATCCTTTGTGATTTATCTGTATATAACAATTTAAATAACAAAACTTCTTACAAACAATATATTTTAAGTATAAACCAAAAGAGTTATCTGATAATATTGATGGAATAACACTTTTACATATTATATATAATGATGGTAATAATAATAATAATAATAATAATAATAAGTAATAACAGCGAAACAAAGCAGTTTGTTAACTAAGCACCATAAGAACTTGATCACAAAAATTGTTTTTAATAATATACAAAAATAAAAATAATCAAAAAAAAGGTAATTATAATAATAATAAATGCGTATTCCAAATAAAAGAAATAGTAAATCAATGGTGATAAATAATAAAAATAATAATAATAAAACTATACATTCAAATTGATTTGAAAAATGGTTTGCTCATGACAGTTGGGGTAGTATGTGCGTCAAAACATTTTTAAATTATAACAAATAATTAAGTTTGACACTAATACAAGCAATTTAATGTACACACACTAATTACTGAACGTTTTACCTAACCTAAATTATAAGATAACATATCTAAATTACTCTTTCAAAAAAACGCTTCATCCACATGCGATATGTCATTTAAGTTCGAAGAAAAATCCATTTCTAATGAGTCATTTCCAAATGCCATCATACTAAATAAGCAAAACAGTTTTTTTTTAAGCCAGTCAAATAATTATACATTTATATTCAATAATTAATGCTAAAATTAGTACATAGTATACATTTAACACAATTTTTCAAAATGTTTTTAGCATGTTTGAGATTCAAAAGTGATCAATACTGAAACTCTATGTTTATATACCTATATCTATATTTTAATAAATAAATACACACTTTAAGTCTATCATTAAGTTTTGACAATAATTGCTAGGGTTCACAACATAATTTAAAAAACCATTATTGTGACATTGTGTATTTAACACTATTTGTTAATTTTATTAGTTTTTGTATTAAATCAATCAATGACACTTGAGTATTAATTATGTTTAAAATACAGTCCTTAATATATAAAAGCAGCCTATATAATCTAATAAGACTAGGAATGTTCTAAAGGAATTAATTCTTCCGAATCTAATCTAATGTAAGAATTGATGGAAAATAAGGTAACAATGAGTTTAATGTAGTAATAATACTAATAATACTAATAATAATAATAATAATAATAAAAATTAACATCCAAATTGACTTGGATACCTGATCCCAGGATCATAGTACAGGCATTCCTAAATCCCGTCACAGGATGGCAGTTGAAAAAAACGACCCTGGACGGTATTTTTCAGAGGTACTGTTGAGTTAAAGCAAAATTAACAATTATATTATTTTTTTTTTTTTAATATAAGAACATATTATACTACAAGTATGTTATGTTTATAATATTTGGAACCTTTGTAAAAGACCATTGAATAAAAAGCAAAAAAAAAAAAACAAATCAAACATTACACATATTTATTAAAAATTGTAAATATCAAGCATTAGGTATATTATATTATATAATAATATATAGGTATTCAAAGAATTATTAATTTATATGATTTATTAATAATAATTAAATAATAATGATAAATACCATTGTATCCCACAAATTACCCCTTTACAAACAATATGAATAAAAAAAGTAAATTAAAATACATATTGTTAGTATATATCTGAAGAAAAACTCATGTTTAATTTTTGAAACATCTGAACAGACATATCAAAGTTATATATGACCATATCTGTTTGAATTTGTAATATTTCAAATCTAGTAAAAAATGTTTATGTAAAGAAATTTCTGATAAAAAATTTGTTTTAGTTGGTACTGTTTTAAAGAGGTTATTTTTCCCAGTAGTTTTCTTATGCATAACTACCAAAAGTGAACAAAAATAGTTTTAAGTCGAAAAATAATCTAGAGATTTTTAAAATTAACACCAAATATAACTCTAGTACAATATTAATGCGATGAAAATTTTAAAACATTTTTACCACTTTATGGAAATGTATTAAAAAAAACTCTAGTTTTATTTTTTTCATGTATGTATACATTTGTTTGGATAGGAATCAAATAGATTTTTGGAGAAATGCTCAACGATTTTGCGCCTTTATTGTGAAAAACCACATTAGGTAGATCAAAGAGAAAATTTTGTATAAAAATATAAAAATTTAATTATGATGCTTGTTGGACTCGAATACCAGGATTCCACACATTTATATACGAAATTTTACTCTATGAGCTACAATATTAACTTACCAACGATTAAAAATAGAGCATTTAAAATGATACTTTTAAATTTGCAAAATCCCTAATCTTAAAATAGTTTCAACCTTATTTTTTATGAATTTCCGAGTTAAAAGAAATAAGTTAAAATAAATACATTTATAAAACTTTAATATTTTTAACTACTATTAAATAGCACTTAAAAACATTCTAATATTAAGCAATTATAACAAATTAATAAATTGTTTACACATTTAAACTAACATAGTTCAAATTTAAAGGCTCCATATAGTATTTACATATTATTTAATAAAAAGTATAATCATGCATTATATACTAAAAAAATAAAATAACTGATAAATAAAACTAATGTACGTGCTTTATTTTTTATTTATGTTCATAAGAAAGAAATAAGTAGCGTACATAGTACTTACTCAATCCTTTTATTAATTAAGTTAATTATTAAGCATACATAAAGGAATAATATGATGACCTAATTATTTACTTAATATAATAATTTAATTAAAAATAAAATCACACCTTAAAATTAAATTTTTAAATAATATTTAAACCTTAAACCTTAATTTAATAAAAAGAAAGAACTCAATTCCACGAAAATATCCACTTTTTATTATTAAATTAAAATACCCACAAGTACTCTAAATTATAAACCTTGGGTTGTCAAATAGATTCTATGTACACCACTTCAAAACATAAAAATAATTTCGTTAGAAGTGAGCGAGAGCATTTTAATTTCTATTTTCAAATCTTTATACAAAAATATGATGAATAATTGATATAAATATATAGTATATAATAGGTATATGAATAATTTATATAAAACTGTGAATTTAGCTTAGTACTTTTAAGATCATACCCTGCGTGAGGCGTTAACAAGGCGATACACCACGAGTGTTAACTTTCTACACTCTCAGTTCGCTCAATTTTGATGTGAATGACAATGTATGTGTGTATGTGTAAATCTTGGGTCGCCTCACAAAAAGTCTGGCATGATGAGGCCAGGCAAGACCACCGACTACTTTTATATTAGCATCGCTTTGTGTAGGTCTAGTGTAGTAGTGAGGAGGTAGCTTAACATTTTAACTTAAATAATGATAAGCATGATATATTGAACATAATCTTAGTTTAATGAAAAATTTTCAGATAATGAATGTTGGATGATATTTTATATTAAAATATTAATGTTACTTTGCCACAAAGATTACAAATGGCTCTAACTGTTTCTAGAGACTCGACCATGAACCTGTAATAAATGCATGCACATTGACTTATAACAATTGTTCACAATCAGTCGGCCGGTTGGTCAGATAACATGAACCAATTGTCCCAAACATTATTGAATTATTTATTATCATTTTTCGGATAATTCCTTTCAATTGCAAACTTGTGTTGTAGTTATTTAAAAACTTATACAAACTTGGAACTTCAGTCAAATTAATCGTTCATGTTATCTCGACCGACCGACTACGCACAATTTTTACAAATCCACATGCATGTGCTCATCACAGATTCGTGTATCATAGTAAGGTCTCGTAGTAAGACACAGCATTTTATCATTTAGATAAATTTTGTTAAATTTTTTGTTAACAATTAATTATTTATTAGGTATTTGCTTTTAAACATAATTTTATAATAATTTAATTGATTAATCAATGTATTATGAAAATAAATTGATTAAAATCAGACTTTAATATTATAAACTTAAAACTAAAAAAAAAAAATAATAATAATAATCATACTACTGCAAATGTTGCAAAATCAATTAACCTATGAAAAAACAAAATGATACTTGTTGTTTTTGAGTGATAATTCAAAATATAACTTAATTTATTATTATAAAACTACTCGCTCACTTTTAATTTGTATTACCTAACTCTTTTATACTCAAACAAAACTAAATTCATGCTTCAAAATGTGCATGAAAATGATTTTAATTTATGTTTCTTACTTGTTCACAGGCTCACTATGCACTGATGATGTCTCTCTAATGCTACAATTACCCGGACTGTTAACATGGAACATGTGGTTCTGTGGTGTGTTTGGATAACTATTCATTCCTTGCCCATTGGTTCCAGGTCCACCCCATCCAGGAACATGGGTAACTAATAACGGCTTTAAATATCCATTGCTTGTAACAGGTGTACTAATATCTGAATTATGAAAAAGTAATAATAATAATTATTATTATTATCTATATTAAAACAAATAAAATAAAAACAAAAGAATGATTATTATACTTTTGTTGTAAATTCACAAGTAAAATAAAAATTTAATTATTAATAAAAATGGATAAATACTAATCCTAATTATAGTAAATGTATGAATACTTGGTGGTTGCGTGTAGTATTTCCCAAATGCTTGGTTTTTATCAATATCAGGATACAATTTTGTGAGATATGGCAAGTCCAATAGTCTATCAGCCAAGTTCCGAATTGATAAATCTTTAGCTGAGAAAGGATGTAAACTATAAGCATCCGAATCATTAGCTGAAAAAAAGAAGATAAAAATGATTAAAAAATATACCATATTTACACAAAATTAATATTTATTTGAGGTTTGAGTATTTTATTGGATAATAGTTTGAATTCAATTAGCTGACGTTTTAGGGATGGCATATTCTACTGAGTACATTATATGGTAATGCATATATCTAATGACCAAGACTAAAAATTAACAGACTGAAAAATAAAAGGGCATCTCAATTCCCTTTTAATCAAAAATTTGGACAACTAAACAGTAGACCAAACTGACATTTTTTTTTCGTATTAAAAAAATTGAAATTTCTATTTCTTTTTTGTCTCTAGTCACAGCATAATACCAATTAAACCTACTAAGTCTGTAACATGTATCGGATTAGATAACTTACAATGAAGCAGATAGATTTACTTAGTAAAAAATTAAATGACAATATAAGAATTTTAATTGAATTTTATGAATAATGGTTGCTGTTCAAAATAAGAAAAGATGTGAAGATATAATTATAATTGAATTTGAAGATACCAACCAAAACATCTGATGACCATTTATTAATGAAATATAAATTCAAAATTGAGGTTTTCAAAATAAATTATTAAATTATATTAACCTTTAATAATGTCAGCTATTTTTAGGCTTTTGTCACACATGATTATTATAAAACAACGCTTTTCAATTAAAAAATTTGATTTATATAATATTTAATGATGACATTTTATTTTATATTATTTTTTAGTAATTTAGACATTTTATTCAATAAAATGCATATTTTTACATTTAACAAATTTGAAGTAATAGGTTAAGTAATAAATTAGGTTCGCACTTCATTCATTGAAAGGAAACTAGTTGAGGATGTATTGAAGTTAAAAACAATGATAAATTATTTCTTTTGATATACCAATTCTGAACAGAACTGTGTGTAATATACATAACTATACACTATTCACGTAAAGACCATTCTAACTTAATGTGGTGCTAATCAAGAAACAGCATCGGTCTTTAGGCGGCTTCTGGTGGAAGAATCAAGTAGACTAGCAGTTAGATCAATAGCGCGGACAAAATCTTTGTAAGTGGAACAATGATTAGGTATTACAAATTAACATCGAGAGTGCTGGGCAGAGTACCATTTGATGACAGCTACCGTGTCTGACATCAAAGCAGATATTATCCTAGTCTCGAAACCCAATCGAGCACTTGGAGAGTGACTGGACGCTTGGGACAGGGAAGTAATCGCAATTATAGGGAACACGTTAATTGACGTTATGGGCCCTTCAGAACTGAGCTTCCGATGGGTGCAGGTACAGGGCTTTCGCGTGTACAGCTACTACTGGTCACCCAATCTGACGCGAGCAGCATACACGGATTTCCTCAACAGGCTGGAATACAGCGTGAGCAACAATTCTGGTTTGGCATAATGCGCACTCTTGATTGGGGTAGCCCGTTATAGGACACTGAGGGATGTATGGTCAAAGAGACGATGAACTCACTGGACTGACAGCTTTGCAATCATGGTGGGGCACTAACATTTACTAGACGGACATGGGCAAGGAACATCGATCTTAAATTTGCTTCTAGAGAAATCACCAACCGCCTAACTTGTTATGGAAGAGGAGAGCTAGAGTTACCACTGCATAAGGAATAATATTGAGAGTGAATGGATATGCAACGTAGATGCAACCTCTGATGAGGCAGCTAAGTGGAGTTTGAGGAACCTCGACCAAGCCAAATTCAAGGTTTTTCTCGAAGAACTACGGTACTCACACCAGCAGACACAACATTAGCAAAGGCTTAAGAGCTAGTTTCCTAGAGAAAGATTGTGACAGTTGCATGTCTAAAGGAGTTTATAAAGAAGGTAAGAAACCCACATACTAGTGGACTCAAAAGGTTGCGGAACTCTAAAGACGATGCTTAATTGCTAGCTTTGAAATGGAAACGTCGGAGTGGTTAAGTTGAAGCAATTTCTAAAGTACTAAAAACAGTGAATTCTGCATACACCGGCCCACTACATCACTGAAGGTTATGCATGTTGGTGGTAATTGCTGTAACCAATGTTTAATTTTGCTAGGTAGGATACAATCTAAGAAAAGTATCTTTTTTCTTATTTCGATTTTAGTTTTTGCTGATAACGTGATTGTAATCGCAATAGGACATAATACGTGGTTGCTGGAGGAAATAACATACAAAGCATTGGACGGGGAGGCTGGATAAATGGCAGAAAATAGGCCACAATTATCAGTACAAAAGACAAGACGGTGGTTCTTACAAACAAAATAGGATACGAAGAACCTACTTCTAGATTAAATGGTGAAGGGGTACAACCAAAAGAGCATCTACAATACATAGGAGACTGTGACAAAAGCAGGAACAATGGCCACTGCACTCGTAAGGCTATTATTGCCGAACGTGAGAGAATCCAGAAAGCGTCCAAGAAAACTATTGGCATCAGCCATTAATAGACATTAGCTGTAAGCTGCTCTAGTTTGGGCAAGCACATTAGTGTTCAAACAAGATATAATGGAATGACCGCAGTAGATAATGATGTACAAGATGATCTCCCAACAGTCCATACTAGTGGTATCCGGTATGATTTACGGTCCATGTGGCCAATGAAATGCAAAATAGATATAAAAGGCGGGCAGAAGGTGTTGCGGTGGATAGTGAATTGTGTGACTGAACACTCCGGAAATTACAAGAGTGAAACGCCTCGGCCAACGAACGAGACAGTTATATCAAGACGTCAAGAATGGATAGGAAGATAATTCTAAACACAGACTTCCACCTGACACAATTGCTTACGGGCCATGAGTGCTTTGGTTACTACCTGCACAGATTAAATTTCGAAATAACTCAAATTGCGTGAACTGCGAAGAAACTAAAAGACATGGAAGACATCTTTTTCTGGTGTGGCAGATGGTGGCAGCAGCGCAGAGTTGAAGGTGATCTTAGAAGGAAATATGGAACCAGAACCATCGTTGAGTTCATGTTGTAGAGCAGAGAGAAATGTAAAGCGGTGAAAGCGTTTACCGGTGAGGTGCTTTCTACAAAAGAAGAGGAGGAAAAAATGGCACAACGGGCGGTGGTTAATTAGCAAATTAATATGCTTTAAATGTGCACCGAAGGTGAACCTTGGAGGGATAGAACCCAACTGTATGTATATTTGTATATTTTGTATGTATATTATATAAATTTTGTCATGAAAAAAATTAATACCAGCCAGTCGATTTGCAAACATTGTTTGCATTTATACATGAAACTTAAACCATAAGTGAGCAATGTTGTCACTGTTGAGTGCATACCTATATTTTAACGTTTGTTTTTCTGTTTATTATTTTTGAACATGAACATTAGCAATGATTAAGATTTTGCAAAAGGAACAACAGGCCCTTTACCAGTGAAGAGAAATACTATTGTAATAAAATATTACCTATTGTATAAAGTATATACCCTACCACTATTTTTAAATTTCATAAAATAGTATTTGTACCCATTTTTTGTAACTACATATAAAGATTTTAAATTTCGTAAATATGAAAATTGTATTTTTTTATTTGTTTTTAAATATAAGTATTAAAAAAAAAATAACCTATTATGTAAATTAATGTCCTATTATTCACAGTTTAATGGCAAGGATATAAATGAGCATTTAAACTAGATACAATAAAAAGTATGAGTAAGATTATTTAATAATAATAATACACTAATACATATGAGTGGGGCAATATTGACAGTGTATTATTAATGTATTAATAGATCCACTGCCATAATCATTAACCGCGTGATTTTGTATAATATAATCATGTGTATACACAGCCGCCGACTACGTTGAGTAACAGCGGAGAAAAGTAAAATGCATATTTTGTGAAAATTTCAAGTTCCTAGTACCATTTTTTTTTAGAACTATGAAGAAATAAACATTTTAATTGATTTTATCCATTAATTTTAGTTTTAAATTTCCTTGTGTTTATTAAAAAATAACCCTTCTGATAAAATTTACTGCTAGAAAATAGGTATATAATATCAAATATATAACAATTAGACCAAGGCTTTTGGTCAAATGTTTACAGAAAAAAAGAAAATGAATAAGCATATTATATCATTATAAAATGCACTACTCAGAGTCTAAAATATACTCTAAATTAAAATAATTTATACCAATATAATAAAATATTTAATACAATACAATTGCTTTTATCTAGTATGTTGTATATTGTTATTTAAATAAAAATTAAAGTCCATTTATCAGTTAAATACATTTTTAGATTTAATAAAATACTACATAGGTACTTATTATTATTTAGTTTAAAACTTAACTTACATCCAGCCCATGCAACAGTTAGTCCACCTAGTTCTGAATCTGAAAATCTTAATAAAAATGTACCAGTTGCATATCTTGTTAACATATCTTCTGCATCAGACTTTCTTATAAATCCCATAATAGCTCTAAAAATTTCATTTTTAAATTACAATATTGAAATATATTTATATTATAATATATATATAAATATATTAGTACCTATAAAATAAAATATTATTAAATACAGTGATTTTTATAACATAAGTAAGACTCAAGAAAAATTAAGTTTTTGTAAAATTTTTATATAGGTACTCAATTCTATATTTTTTATAAATTAAAATGGTTTATCCCTCTCCTTATTTATTAATACTTATTACCCAAGTAACTCAATTATCAAATGGCAACCTGATTTAAATTAAATTCTTAAGTAATATACTTTTATAAGAGTTTACACTTAAATGTCTATTTAAGATATCTATATAAATTCCTTAACAAATTAAAAATCCAGAAATAAAATTTGTTAAAATCTTGGCAAATAATCATTTAAAAAATCACTTTGTATTAATTATTAGTAATTACTATTTACCCATCAGTCCAAGGTCCTTTTAAATGTTCTCTAGTTATTTTCATCACTGCATAAAACCATTCCCAAAATGTAAAACTTCTCTGTGGCAACGGTTCTTTACAGAATTGTGACCATGATAATACCATATGATTGAAATCCACATTTTGCATTCTAAAAATAATAAAACAAAGATTATTTATTTAGTAATTTTAATATATTTTTTTTTAATTTGTATTTTTGTAATTAAACTAACCGGAAGGCCTTTTCAGCCAAAAATGTTAAACTTTCCTCTGAAAGACCACGACCTGTAGCTGCTGAAAACTTCATGTTTAATGCATCTGCAACATTTCTCCAAGGAACCTTGTCCGGTACATTAAATGGAACTCTGCCTGGTTCAGCAAAGGCATTATCCCAAGTAACAGTAGCCCAGGCATGAGGATCTTGATTCCCATGTACAATAACTACTACTGGTAATGATAAATTCCATACCTAGATAATTAAATTTTTTTTTAATAATTGTTATTAATTATTGTTAGTGCAATATTTTATTAAAAAAAAAAAATGTCTTATTAGGTATTAAAAAAAAATGTGTTATAAAATTAATAATCTTCCAAATAAACGTGAAAAATGCAAGTCCGTTAGCTAAAAAAAAAAAAAAAATGGTTAACAAATGTTGGACATCATCAGAATGTCAAGCTTGCAGTTTTTTTTTAATAATATATTATTATATATACATATAAATATAAATTTATATTAGAAATGCAAAGGATAATTTCTTGATGGCTGTGGAAAAAATATCTAACAAATAATTATTGTCTACATTGACATGATTTTTTTTAACTGGCAAACTTGCATTTTTGAAATTCTTTTTTGGAAGATCATTTTTTTTTTTTTAATTTAAGACTGATTAGTAAATCTACTTAATCAGCGATTACTGTCATATTGAAATTATTTTAGAATATATAAGTTGAACATTATATGTTATATTTGGACATTTATACTCATGATTTATTATTAATTAGTCATATAGTATATTATATTAGTTCTTTATTGAAATTATAATACCATAAAGAATAACTTTTTGTGAACTATAATATTTATCAAATTAATATAGAGTGGATCAAAATTTCCACTACCCTAAGAAAAATGTAAATTATATCCTTATTTGTAGTATATTATAAGAATGATGTGAATGATGTAAATGATGTGAAAACGTAAAAACATTCTGCGTTGTAGATGCTAACATTCATTAAATTCTAATATATTCAGACTCGCCTAAAGCCAGCACCATATAAATATTCAATTGAGCTGAAACTTGGTAAATATATTCAAAATATGTTGAATCGATTTTATAATTTTCATTTCACATTTTTAATTTTTGAAGCTATAGTGGGTGCAAATTTCAATTTTTTTTAAATGTCATATTAAATAAATCCTAAATCTCAAATATTATTGAAAATGTTTGGTACCTACTTTCCTTTAAAAGCTGAATGAAAATATAAAGAAATGTGCCTATTTACAACCTAATTATATCTTGCTTATATATGCTTCATTTTAATTTATTTATTTATTATAATTTATTTTTATGTATTTTAACTTAAAAATAGATCTTACCTCAAATTGAAGTTCATTACCAATGAAAAACTTTGAAGAAAATAAAATTGAGAATTTTTCATCCATAACAGATTCTGTTCCTTTTTTTTCTGTGCGCTTAATTTTCTTAAGTTGCATACTTCTATTGTATTTAAATATAAAAAATTATTTTACTTATAAACTCCTGTATGCATTGAAGTATAGTAATTTAAATAATACTTAACCAAGTTAGTTTAGGTTAAATATTATAATTAGAGTCCATTTGTATGCATTTATATTTTTTATTGAGTGTATACAATTTGATGGGATTGAGAAAAATAGACCATTTATTCAGTGTAGGTAGTGTATAAATGCATATTATTATTGTTATTTAATATCTTTTTCATTTTATGTGTCAATTTTTTTAATATATATATATATATAAAACTTGTAAAAAAATGCCAAAAATTATTTGTTTACAAATTCAGGTTTTATAAATTTATATATTCATAGAATTTTTTAGGTAAATATTTAAGTGATAATGTCTTATAACAGCTTTTTGTCACCATAAAATTAGAAATATTGTATTTTAATTCGTTTCATTTATGTCTTAAGTGAAAATAATTAGGCTTACTCCATTGAAAAGTAAATATCAATAACCAACTGTTAATATCTGTCAAAAAAGCCATATATAGTAATTAATTAATTTTTATTTGTTTATATTTTTGTTTTTCTAGTTATATTCTGTAAATATAATATTAATATAATAATGTATTGACAAAAATAATAGTATTTATAGTTTCAAATATCTAAGTATTATTTTTTATAATTTAAGAAATATATTTTTTTTTGCATATTTCATAAACATTTCATGTATAAAGTACCAAACGATTCTAATGAGTATTATATAGGAAATGTATTATTCTTTCTTTGTATGGTTTGTGTTAGTTGTGGGTGATCATTTCAGAGAATGTATGAAAAATATGTGGAACTAACAGGTTACACACATCAGTGATAAAATTGTAAAATATAGATTCATTATATAATAAAGAAAAATGTATAGTTTTACTCAAATAGATGATTCTAATTCCATCAGAACATTACAAAAATTTCAAGTATGGTGCATTTTAATTTTGAAAATATATTCAAATTTTTCATAAAATTTACAAGGGAATGGATTGATTAAAGCACTTTTTTAAGTGTATTTAATTAAAAAGTATAATTAGATATTTGAGTTAATTTTTTTTTTATTATAAAATAAAATATGAAAATTAAAAATGTGGCTCTATCAAGAATATATACAAGTTTTCAAAATGATTATCGCACCACGGTTTTATCAGAAAAAAAAACTGGTTTTCGAGGATGCTTTTAGTTTTTGGATAAAAAAATACCTATTATTTTAAGCTTTTTTCAAATGCATGCAAATCCAGACATTAATTATAACTAAGAAACAGAATTTAATATGATCTAATACACATTTAAAAATGTACAGAAAATTATTGGTACTGTCATTGATAAAATCAACTGAACTTTTCTATTATTGTGACCATCGGGCAACTACTGTATTTTTAGGATTAAATTGAATATTGAACTAATAATTTATTTAGTAATTAAAATATAAGAAGTATGGTGGATGGAATAGGATAGGTAATACTTTAGTTTTTCCATGTAATATGCTCTTATAAGTTATAAATGCTAAGAAAGAATAATTAAGTTGTTCTATATACAATTTATATATTTACATTAATATTTTTAGATAAAAATATTCTAGAACAGCACATGAAAAACATAGATTGCTATTTAAAATATCAATAAAAAAATAATAAAATGGTTTACATACAAATTACATTCTGAACATTGTTTGATTTACTATTTTGAATAAAAGGTATCATGAAAATACTTTCATAAATATTTGGAACATTATTGTGGGAAAAATTTTGTTTGGGACTAATTCTGATGAAATATGATGTAAATTTTATAGATAATAAATAGCAGCAAAAACAGAAGAATGCACAAACCAGTTTATAACCAGTGTTTTGCTGCAATGGAAACGATAATGTGATTTTCGAATAATTCAATGAAACTATGTTCAGAACATAGTTCAAATATTTTGTTTGCATGGAAATGTACCCTTATAATTATTTAACATTTTTGAAATTAAAATAAACATAAACATAAAAATTTACATGTAAAAAGAATCACATCATATAGTGGTCATTTAGTTGGTAGTTACTAGTTATATCGTAGTCGTGATAATAAAATATTTCATTTGCGGTAGTCACAATAATAGAATACATACTAAATGATTTATTGTATTTAGTATTGTGGTAGTGATTTTATCTAAATTAAACTTAATGTAAATAATACTTATACGTATTAAATACAAACAAAATAAAAATAAAATAAAATTTAAAGAAAATAATAACAATAATTATCTAGTATTTATTTTGTGGAGAGGATATTTATGATTATAGGATAATTATGCCTATACAGTGTTGGATAGTAACGTAACGGAAGTTACTTGTTACTGTAACTTAGTTACTTTCCAAGTACCACTATGGTAACTTTGTTATTTATTTTTTGTAATAATGTAAAAGTAACCACATTAGTTATTTATAAGTAATTTTGTAAAATACCGTATTATATTTTTATAAAAAATTAATTCAGTAATAAATTTGTTTATAACTGATAATGGTACCATACCTATGTATATGAAAAGCAGATATTTTAAAAATTTTATAATTTTATAATAGGTAGAAGTAGACATGATATTATTATTTTTCATTTTTTTACATATTTAAAATTGTTGAAGTAACATTATTGTAACTAGTTACTTTTAAGTTAAAAAAGTAATCTAGTTACGTAACTAGTAATGTAACTTATCCAATACTGTGACTATATAATTATTGTAATATGTATCTTTATATGGATTTTTTTATATGTTATAATTATTATTAAGACAATGTGATTTAATCATTTAATATGTATTTGCATGAAGTTTTACCTATAGAAAGAGTCAAAAGAATGTACGGTTGGTGAATCTATGTCCAACTAATAAAAATCAGATCTTTAGATAACATTTACATTTTATTCATTATGAATAAATAAATCATTTTAAAAATTGATCTTATTACTTATACATACGAGGTGTGACAATAAAATAACGAGACTTTTTAATAAAAGTTATTTATATTTAAAATTTTATAATTTAATGATTATCACCTTCAAAGTACCTTCCCTCAGCATCAATACACTGTTGCATATGTCACTGCCATTCTTGAAAACAGTGTTGCCAATTGATTTTAGTCAGCCCTTTTAGAAGTTCTGCCGTTTTTATTTTTACGTCATTAAACGTTTAAAAATGGGTTCCTATTAATAGACTTTTAATTTTTGGGAATAAGAAAAAGTCACAAGGAGCAAGGTCTGGCAAGTACGGGGGGATGTTGAAGTACAGAAATTTTTTTTTCTGTTAAAAAACGTTGAATTGATAATGCACTATGAGCTGGAGCATTGTCTTGGTGAAGAACCCAGCCATTTTTCCACAGATCTGGTCGCTTCTTTCTAACACGTTCTCTCAATTTAATTAATACCTCTTTATAATAATATTGGTTGACTGTTTTCCCACTCAGGAACCCATTTAACAAAAATTATTCCCTTAATGTCAAAGAAAACAATGAACATTGCTTTGAATTTCGATTTGCTCATTCGTTCTTTCTTCATTCTTGGGGAAGTTGGTGTCTTCCAGTGCATGGATTGCCTTTTAGTTTCAGGATCATATGTAAAAATCCATGTTTCATCACACGTGATAATATTATTTATAAAAGATGGATCGTCTTTGACGATTTTTAAGGTGTCTGAACAAATTTCTTGGCGGTTGAATTTTTGATCAAACGTCAAATTTTTAGGGATCATTTTAGCACACACTTTTTTCATATTTAAATTTTCAACTAAAATTTTACGAACACTTTCTCTATCAATATTTACCATCTCTGCTATAGCTCTAACACTTAATCGACGATCTTGCCGAATAATTTTG
>JAIPRL010001047.1:39705-99960 GCA_025469235.1 Pemphigus obesinymphae
CGCTTTTCCTTTAGGGACAATTATGTCATTATCGGTTCCTGATCTAACGTCAGTATTTATTGGTTCAATTTTATCGAGTAGGTTAGGCTCAGAATCGATTGTAATTGTTTCGGTTTCGTTGGTTATAGGTGTATCAGTTAATGGAGTATCTTTGGACGGGTCTGGCACGATCGGTTGTACATGTATATCAATATCAGCTTGTTTATCTTTCACTAAATTTTCTTCTTTTATTTCGAAATTATTATCCTCAACTAATGAGGTGGCACTTGAAATAACTGATAGTGATTCAGATAAGGGTTTGATTATCGTATCAACGGTCGTGTATTCCGTCATTTTAGATTCAGATATCTCCCTGATAGAACTAACAGTTGATCTTTCTATAGCAACGTCTCCCACTATATCTGTAGATTCTCCTTTGTCTTCATTAATTTTCATAATCACAGAATCAGAAGTACTCTTCTGAGTAGAGAGGTTTTCTGTTACTTTCACGCGAGTTTCATTTCCTACTTCTGCCACATCTGACTCTGATTTTATTGGTACAGTTGTTGTAGAAATATTAGGAATATTGTCAACTAACGCTATTTGAGATACTTCCTTATCAGATTCAGTTTCTGATTTAAATGGTTCATGAATATGAACATCAGATAAATCGGAATTTAATGGAACTAATTTAGTATTTTTAGAAATTTCAAGCTCAAGATCTTTGTTATCTTTTTTAGTTGATTCAATATGTAACATAGTTGCCTTCCCGTCTAAAAGCGCTTTTCCTTTAGGGACAATTATGTCATTATCGGTTCCTGATCTAACGTCAGTATTTATTGGTTCAATTTTATCGAGTAGGTTAGGCTCAGAATCGATTGTAATTGTTTCGGTTTCGTTGGTTATAAGTCTATCAGTTAATGGAGTCTCTTTGGACAGGTCTGGCACGATCGGTTGTACAAATATATCAATATCGACTTGTTTATCTTCTACTAACTTTTCTTCTTTTATTTCGAAATTATTATCCTCAACTACTGAGGTGGCACTTGAAATAACTGAGAGTGATTCAGATACGGGTTTGATTATCGTATCAACGGTTGTGTATTCCGTCATTTTAGATTCAGATATCTCCCTGATAGAACTAACGGTTGCTTTTTCTATAGCAACGTCTACCACTATATCTGTAGATTCTCCTTTGTCTTCATTAATTTTCATGATCACAGAATCAGAAGTACTCTTCTGAGTAGTGAGATTTTCTGTTTCCTTCACGCTAATTTCATTTTCTACTTCTGCAACATCTGACTCTGATTTTATGGGTACAGTTGTTGTAGAAATATTAGGAATATTGTCAACTAACGCTATTTCAGATACTTCCTTATCAGTTTCAGTTTCTGATTTAATTGGTTCATGATTGTGAACTTCAGATAAATTGGAATTTAATGAATCTAATTTAGTATTTTTAGAAATTTCAAGTTCAAGATCTTTGTTATCTTTTTTAGTTGATTCAATGTGTATCATAATTTCCTTCCCGTCTAATAGCTGATTTCCTTTGGGGACAATTATTTCACTATCGGTTGTTGAATGAACGTCAGTTTTCATTGGTGTAGTTTTGTCGAGTAGGTTAAGTTGAGAGTTAATTGTTATTGTTTCGGTTTTGATACCTATAATATTATTATTTAATGGAGTGATTTTGAAGGGGTCTGACACGATCGGTTGTTTTAATATATCAATATTATCTTGTGGATTTTTCCCTAATTTTTTTTCTTCTATTTTTAATTTAATATTCTTGACTACCGATGTTGTACTCGGAATAACTTCTAGTGGTTTAGAAACGGGCTTAATTATTGTAGCTATAGTCGGGGATTCCGTTATTTTAATTTCAGATATCTCACTAATAGAACTAATGGTTTCTTTTTCTATTTTAGCAATATCTACCACTGTTTCTCTAGGTAATTCTTTTACGTTTGTTGATTCATCCTCGATATGTTCTTTGTCTATAGATGCCGTTTTTAGTTCCTTAAATATGTTTTTTTTGTCAGTATATGTGTTTTGTTTATTTTGTTCTTTTTCTTTTATTTCTTCTACTATTTTATCAACCCATTGATATAACTCATCAAAATGCTTTTTATCTGTATCAGTACCTTCTATGTAATCTTTAGTATGGTTTAATGGTTTTATTGTAGATTGGTCATCTAAATTCTGATTTTCAATTATCGGACTTGCATCTCCCGTTTTAATGTTTTTGTAATTTAAGATTTCGTTTTCTTTTTTTTTTAGTGTATTGTTTGCATGAGTTTTCGTACCGACTTCAGTTATATTAGTTTTTGTTTGTATGGAATCTGCTTTTTTTTGTGATGTCACTGTTGTTATGTGGTTCTTATTTTTTTCGTACGTCTCATTTAAACTTTTAATAATAATTTTTACAGGCACTTCATTTGTATTTGATGTTTCTGTTTCTAGCTTTTGAATGTTTTTACTATCGTTTTGTTGAATATTATCGTCAGTTTTATTATGTAATTTAGGTTTTTCAATGTAACATTTTTCGATATTCTCAACTTTATCTAATGTATGTTTTGATGTTTTTTTTGTTTCTTTTAAATTTTGTTTTATGTATGATTCAGTATTTTTTGGTTCAATGTCAGTTTTTGGTGTAGACCAAGATATAGTTTTATTAATTTCTATATCTACATAATTATCTTTTGTGTTTATTGTGGATATTGTTGTTGTTGGTTTATTTTTATTAATATCTTTATTTTCATTTAATGTATCACCTTCAGTACTTTCAGTGGTTTTTTTGTATATCTTTAAATTTTCATCATTTATTTTACCCTCTTCAATCTCATCTTTTTTTCCTGACATATCGTTCACGTCCATTTTCTTTACAATACTCGTTAGTGTCATTGTTATATCTTTTAATCCCTTTTCTATAGTTTTTGGGATAAATGATAGTGATTTATCTTTTTTAATATTGTGAACTATATTTCCTTCATCACCTATAATATTTTCGTCTATTTCTTTTGAAGTATTTTTTTCATCAATAACTTGTGATAGTTCTAAAGATTTCTTTAAGTGTTCACGTGTAAATTTTTCAAAAACATCTGATTCATTATCATCTTCATCTTCGTAAAATATTTTTTTATTTTTGTCATTATTATCTGTTTTTAATAATTTTGTATTTTCATTTGTATTCTTGGTATTTCTTAGATTTTTATTCTCTTTTTTACTTGGAATTTCGTTATTTATAGTGATTTTTTCTTTTTTTTGTGGTTTTAAAGTTTTTGTTGAGTCTATAGATGAAATATTCACGTCTGTTGATTTATCAAATTCAATATTTTGTGTAATAGAAGATGTATCACAGACAATATCATCTTTATTCGTAATTAGTTTCATGCGTTTAGGCGTTATGATTTTTTCAATTACAGGTGTTCTGCTTTTATATATTTCATCGTTTGAATTACTTTCATGCATTAGTGCTCTATAAATTCTTTCTTGTTCTTCTTCTTCGTCATCAATTAATTGTTTTAATTCTTTAGAAATACCTGTTATTTGTGATTGTTTCTTGATATTTTCTTCTTGTCTATATCCTGTTTCGACATATTTTTTTTCAAAAATCTCTTCAGTATAATTTTTAGGCGTTGTTTCTAATGTATTTGATGTGTTCAGTATTTTAATATTTTTATCCAAATTTTTACACGATTTAATATCTTTATTTTTTTGTAAACTCAAATCATCTACAGGTGTATTATGTTTGTCTATTATTTTATCAATGCTTTGTAACATACTTGATTCAATGTTTACAATTTGCAATAATTTACTCTCTAGATCTGAATTTTTATTGGGTAATTTATCTACTTTTTCTAAATGTTCCAATACACATTTCTCTGTTTTAATTACTTCATCTAGTTTAGATTGTATATTCATTGTGTTATTAATTTGATGTTTTTCCACTATATCAAAATTTACGAAAATATTTTCTTTGGGACATACTGTCTCTGAGATTAATTTTGACTCTATATTTTTGTTCGTCAATTGTTCAAATTCTAGGTTTTCTCGTCTCATTCCAGAGTTTTCCAGTTGCATAATCATTTTTCTTACGTCTACCATTGTGTACAAATTTCTTTGATCTCTATTTGATTCTATCGGGCTGTTAGCTACATCGATTTTCTTCACGTTTTCAGTTATTGTGGCAACATCACTAGTTACTATTTGAAATGGGGATAATGCAATAGATTCTGTAAATGTTATTGGACTATTTCCGACATCATACATACTGATTTTTTTCTTTATTTCTATTATTTCATCTGCAGCAAGTCCCATCTCATCAGGTTGAATTGGACTTAGCCCAGCATCAGTGAGTTCTGCTTCTTCATCAAAAGCTGTATCTGTATGTTTAGGTTTGGTTTTCAGTCCTGAACTAGTTAATGTATCAGAATATTCTCTAGTAAGACTTATTCCTGTATCATGATGGGACACACTTTTATCTGTTAATGGGCTATCAAATACAGGCGAATCGTTTAATCGTTTAGAAATTTGTGTTTGTTCGAAAATGTCTTTTTTTGGTTGGTCGAAAAAGGGATGCAAAACAACCGACCGTTCCTCAAATTCCTCATCAATGTCCGCCAACGATTTATGATTTTTTGATTTAGTTAAATTTGGCGTTTCAATGCCGTTGAGATGTTCACCGAAACCATGAGTGTCCAACAAGTCATCATTGTCCTGTGACCAGGATTCTATGACCAAAATCATTGAGATATCACTAACTGTATTTTTTTTTTATACTATTTAACATTTAAACAGTCAGACGGTCTATAACAAATTGTTCCAAAGGATTTGGCATGAAATGATAAGTAATACGTTTATGTTTGTGTGTGTGTGTGTGTGTGTGTGTGTATGAATATGTGGGTGTTTAATTATGTGTAATTAAATAAAATAACCGCGAAAAAGCTGGACAATATAATATTATAGCTCTTCATTCTCAAGCATGGTTCTACTTAACAATGTAGCGTCAGCGATTTCAGTGCGCAATTAATATACTGTGATTTGTTTGTTCACTTTTCTGTTGGTATAATCTTGTATGCCGGCGGTGCTTTGATTTCAATAAATATTTTCTTAATATGTTATTTTATTTTATTTAAATAAAAAATCGCTCTCCTTATTAAATTGATTAATTAAATATTATTCTCGTACTCGATAATTTTATTTACTGTATATTATGTGCATACATGAATATATAATATGGGTGTGTAAATGTGCATGAGCGTGTGTGTTAATGTAATAATATTCATTTAACTAACAATTAATTTACAATTAATTTTTTAATTTATAAAATATCTATGTTTAATCAATTATATTTTTATTTTAATCATACGTTTATGTATTTTATGTATCGAAATTCAAAGCATATTATATTATCACCAGATTTTTATTCGTGCTAAAGATTATTTTCATAATATTATACATTGATTGTAGTTTTGATATGATTAATACACTAACATTCCTTTTTAATTAGATGAGATATAAAATATTTTAATCATAAAATAATAGTATGGAAGTAATACTTTAAAGATAGTAGATAAGTGTAGTATATAGGTTCATACGTACGTATATTTTATAGGTGATTTATTATATTAATATTATATTTATATTAAAAATATTATATTTTAACGATTTCCGTAATTAAACCTAAACAATTATTTATTTAATAAATATAGTTCAATTTAAAATGTATTCAGGCGTTTTGGTGAAAAATAAACTGTAAAGATATATATTTTAATCTATTATAAAAATTTGAAAGGAGAACATAAGAAAATAAATGGCTCCTATATGAGTATAGATAAACTTTTCCTAGATAATTTTGATCGTATAGGTAAAATGTAAAAAATACCTTACTCCTGTAATATTCTATTGACAAAAAAATAATAATAATTTTGAATTATTTATGAATTAACAAATGAAAAATGTGATTGCATTGTGTAACCGTTTTATTGAGAATAAATTATTTTTTATTCATTTAATAATTTTATTGTTAGAATAGGTACCTAGTTTATAAAATATGTAATTCACATTTACAATTTAAATAAGTTCACGCCTTGCATGTTATTATTAATTATTTATAGTCGGTTTTTACATAAAAACTAGAATTAATTAATGTTACCTATTCTTCCTTCCTAAATAAACGCTATTATTTTATAATACCTAGCTATACAGTGTTTAAATGTTTATAGGTCCAGTAGCTGCTGATAATATTCACATTTTAAAAATATTTAAAATATTTGACAAATAATAACAATCGATACCAATGTGTTATATAATAGTGTGCCATAATATTATGTTCATAGTTCAAAACAAAATTTTAAAAGTTTTTTGTACCTACATATATTTTAAACGCTTGTACTATCAATATTCGTAATATATAATATAATAATAATATGTACGATGATTATTGACCATTTATTTTAATGCTCTAATTATTTATTAACAGGAGGGTGTAGGTATTATTATTATTAGTAGTAGTAGGATATTAGGGTGTAAGTATAAGATTTCCATGTATTTATATTTATTGATTATATTTACTACGCAATGAATAATGTAAAAATGAATATAATACATTAAATTATAAATTGTAGGTATTCCATTTTTCTAAAATAACTGATATTAATAATAACTATTTTTATGTTCGTGATTTAAAGTCAAATTGTTATATGAAAAGTACATACATAATATGTACCTTTAAATTAGTCGTAATACTTACTTATATTATATATATATATATATATACATAGCCAGTGTTACAAGGTTAAAAATTGTGTGCGTTTTGTTTATAAAATTGGCTTGTTATTAATTATGATTGAAAACAATAGAACAAAAATCAAAGCACCGTAAAATAAGTTTAAATACAGTGTAAACAGAAAAGTAATACAAAAATACATAATATTATAAAAGCGGTTTAAAGAAGGGCTATACGTATTTGGGCTTAATTTATTTTGAATTTTTTTTTTGAAAATATAATTTAACATAGTTCATATTGTACGAGTATAAATGTATAAGTTTAAAAGTTCAAGTTTCAACGTCATACAAATTATAAAGCCAATAACCTTTTATACCGCAAAAGCTATATAAATATAACATATAAATCAAATAATAAATTCAAACGTCAAAAAGAATAATATTGATTCTTTTTTTATTTTGTTATGAGATCGATATAATATTCATATATTAAACCAAATTGAATGATGGTGAATGGATAAAAGGAAAATATTGTGTTGCAAACAATTTTATTGTCATTTACTTAAAAGCTACTAACAATGTTATAGACAAACTATTGACACATATCTTTAAATAAATAAGTTTGTAAGAAATATTTTGTATAACAAACAAAATAATGTATATGCATAAAATGTGTTTATAACAATTGTTTTAAAATTGTAGTATCCCGTGTTTGCAGCACAATCGAATAGGATTAGTTATCACGTATTCAAGCCACTCATACAAAAAAACATTTAGGCTATGTTAATATTATTATATTACGTGAAAAACTGTTAAACTTGAAAAAGTTGAAAAACTTTAATACACATTGAAACCTGTAAATACAACCACAAGCCGTAAGTTTTGTTTTGAAATGGTTGTATACATTTGAGTTGAACAACATTTATTTGGATATTTACCAAGTTGACAATAATTTTAAATAATAAATTTAAAAAATACACTAATATTTATAAATTACCTAAACTTAATTAAATTTATACTTCTCATATTCTTTTTCAATGTGGTATCGCTTTAATTTCGTCTTTAAAATATAAACGTAATATATAAATAAAATACCAAACATTGGTACTTACCGCCAAAGTTCTGAATGCGTATGAAATATTATCGTTGATAATCGTGAAAAATATACTTTGAGTGTGAGAAAGTAAATGTGATATTTTTAAGAATTTACATGGACTATAATAAGTAGGTGTCTACACACTCCCACCAATCCCTAAATATTATACAGTCCTGATGTAATGTGATTATCTTGTTAGTGATGAAAGAAGCCATTGTTTTAAGAAGAAACCTTAAACGATGTCCTAAACTCTTGTTGACCTATTTTTTGTATATTCGAGCTATTTAAATGAATATAATATAATATTAAAAAACATTACGGCTTGCAGTTATCTACACTTTCAATTGAGTAAAAAACAAAATAGTCCAAATCGAAATAATATTCTCACTTACCTGTTAGTTGTTGATGTTCTTCTTCCGTCACAGATACCAAGTCGGATTCTTTCGGTTCGTTTTGTTGTTGCACGTCCTTGAATTCTGCAGGGCTAGGCGGAGGGGTTCTAGACGATAAAGGCGAGAGTAGTCCGGCTGTAGACAAAGTATAATATTATTAATAATACGATCAAATTTCATATAGATACTTAATGATAATTTTTTCAACTCACATTTGTCTTCTACTTTTGGGCCAGCTGTATCTAGTTTCACTAAACCTTGCGAAACTTCTTCAAATAATAAAGAATCGCGTCTTATTTGATCTTCGGCCGTGTCTTTGGTCAGTTCAATTTTAGGGCCAAATGCGGGGTTCGTATCAGAAATTGGCGTGTCTAATAATATTATAAATCAAATATAATGAAAATATTTTGATATTTTAAAAATTCTTATATTACTGTGATGCGTTATTATATTTTTGTTTTATTGTTATTTATTTAAGTGTTTTGAAAATATAAATCAGAGTTAAAAATTCTGCCATTTATTTTCTTATAAATTATAATTCTGATTTTTGTATATTTATGTAGATTATAATATGCATATTTGAAGGTATTTTTCAAAAATTTCCCCATTACTTTACGAAATAGTATAAATAGTAATAAGTCAACTTTTAATTTTTAAATAGCAACTACTTTTTTTATTTTGATATTCATACCTATAGATTTAAAAAAAAGTTTGAAATTTGACTTATCGTTGAATTTATATTTTATTTTTCTCCTTATTTTTAATTATTCACATGTTACATTTATTATTATTTATGTGTTTTTACCCATTTACCGTTTTTCAGTAGGTACCTCTGATGGCTTTTTGTTATTATTGTTAGCATTATCTAGCATTCAATTTATGAATACGCTCGTGTGATATACCACAGATATACCTGCCACGTCCAATGTGATATGATTGAAGTAATTTTAATCAGCAATGCACGTATACATTAATCGTTATCAACGTATTCAAATTTTTTAATAATAAATATATAATTAAGTTAATTTAATTCTGTTCTGTTCTAGTTCTGATTATTATGAAATGTATCTTTTATTTTTTACAAACAATTAATACTGTAGGTACCTATACCAATATTTAGATAAATATATTATATGTGGAAATATAAATAGGCCTAATAGCAACAATATAATATGCAACTATAAATTAATTTAATTACATAATTTTGCATTTACGATTAATTACGTTTACATGAATTTCGACCATATTTTTTAGTTTTTGAACGCTAATTAGTAATTTAAATAAGATGTCTTAAATATTAAACATACATTTAATGATGTAAATAAAAATAAATTTTCTTTAAGAATATAATATAGCTAGTATTTTAATCGTGAAGATAAGTACTAACCTATTCGTTTTTTTAGTTTTCATATTTGTATTTTTTTTTTTTTTTTTGTTTTAATTTAAATTTTTTCCACTACTAAACGGTTAAAGCAAAAATTGAAGTACCATAATCTAATTAAATTAAAAAATTTTTCTCTCTGAATCTGGGTATCAAAATATCCCCTTTGCAAGAAAATGGCATATTTTTAATTTACGATAGAACATTTATATTTACTGTAAAGCACATGGATCTATAAGTCTATGGGTTAAAATTTCCATAGGGTTAAATAGGATTCAATTTAAAAAACCACTATAAGTAATAAAATGTCTTTCGGATTAAAAAAATATCCGGACTAAATCGTCCATTTACTGATGACATTTTAATCCTTTTCATTTATTAATACTTTTATATTTTTGTAGAAATTTGATATACGAGTAAATTAAAATGTAGTATATTATCTAACCATTGCGTTCTGACGATGTGGTTGACCTCTTCACGATCGACTCTTCTATTTTATCAACTGCTGATTCATTTTCGTGTTTGTCGACATGTTTGGACTTGGGAATGATTTCCTCAATTTTCTTCTGTATGATTATTTCCTTCACAGGTATGCCCTGCTCGAATGATAATCTCTTCTCGTGGAAAGTCAGACTGGTCGCGTCCAGGTCCACATCGATAGATTTTTCTTCAATCGATGGAATCTTTTTCTCTTCTGTCAGAACCGACTTTTCTTTAACCGGAATATCTTCGTGTAGCACTTGTTCAATCGATACACCTCTCTCAAAAGATATGCGTTTGTGCTCGAACGACAGCTCCGTGGGTTCAATGGGTTCAACCGGGACTTCCATCACAGGCTTGGATGGTACTTCATCTTTTGAAAACAGGTCTGGTTTTTTTTCAATGATCACTGGTCCTCCGGTTAACCGCTGTTCGATTTCCATTCGTCTCTCGGTCACGGTCTTAGTGATTTCATCTTCGATGACCAACTTCTCTTCGGCTGCATATTTATCTTCCAAAGGTTGGTAACCTGAATAATACAGACATTAGTGTATTATTGTCCATTATTACCTATATCAGTTGGCAGCTATCACACACACACACACACACACACACACAATCGAATAAATAATTATCATTTAATAATTACTTTGGTGTTTTTCCGATTCTGCATAGACGACGCCATTTTGCGAAGGATAGTGTCCGATTTCCGCAAAATTACATTTTTCCACTATATCGTCTCTTCCGATATTGTTTAGAGCTCTTTCTAAAGCAGTGACTGTTTTAAATTAAAATAAATTATTCAATATTAGTGTACCTGTATAATACTTAAAATACCTACTGAATTTATAAAATAGATATTCATAATTATAATTTTTATATTAGAACTACTTTTTATAAAGTTTTATTAAACTATTTATTTCTGAATTCAAAAATGTTATCCCATATAAGATTATTTACAATGAAATACAATGTAAATTATAATTTTTGGATAAAATAAGGTTAAGTTGGTACCTGAATCTTGTCCAGATATTTCATTTATCCATAAGTTCAGCATATTCATACACTGTCGACCGCTACTATCTGGGTATTCTTTTTGAATTTGAGCAATATCTGTGGATTGGAAACCTAATTCATGTGCCAGTTTTATCCAATCGTCGGACACAAAATTACTAATATCCGTTATTCTCAGTTCGGCACGCTTGTGACACTCAATATCTAAAAAAAATTTTATTTTTATTTTTTTTTAAAGAACAAAATAGAATAGTTGTTTTTAAGGATTATCAATATTTACTCGAATCGTGAGTATAAGTATTATAGTTATAACGTTCATCTTCATTGACGTCCGTATCAGGTACAATGTTTTTCGGTAATGCAAATTGCAAAACGCAAACTGGATTTTGTGCGGGTTCGTTTTTAGAAACCTATAGAAATAATATATACTTTGTAAATTATTTTATTTATTTTTATATTTTTTTTTTTACTGCAATAATTGCATACCTTTGGTTCTTTCATTATAATAGTCCAAGAACGGGGTTCTGCACTAGGGTCCTTCACGCGCATTGTAAATGGTAGTCTATTTTCTTTGAACGCCTGGACTACTAATCTGGGTTGTTCGCCGGATTTGGCAACTGGTACTAAATTTCCTGCAAATTCGACGTACACAGACTTGCCTTCAAGAACCTATACGATTAAAAATACTGTTAATAGTTACCAAATACACGTAATCATTTATATGACACAAAACTAATTAATAAACAGAGTCTTCTCTATGATATTATATATGGACGGTGCCCGGGTAAAAGAGAATAAGAACAAAAACACTGCATTTGGAAAACTAAAAAAACTGTCAAAAACATCCAAAACTTAACATTTTTTATTAATAATTTTGCTATATGTTCTTCAATGTTTGTTTTTTTTTTCGTGCTAATCAATGTGAATTATTAAAATCTACATGAATTTGCAATAAAAAAAAAAAACAATTTTAAAATGTACTTATTTCCTTTTACCCGGGTACCATCCATAGGAATAATTGGAATCGGCTACTCAATATAACTAGAGTACCAGTTTTTGGACTTAAAATTTAAAAAAAAATCGTTTATTATATTGTGTAACTCAATTTTAACAATTGAGTCAAAATATGTTACTCGTAGAAGTTATGAAAAAAACAGGATGCGTTTAATTATTTAAACATACCTCGACGTCTCTGCTGTTTGAAACTTCAGTGAAATGTTCTTTGTGTTCTAAGGTTTTATCCTCCCTATCGTCGGTCATGCAAAACAACCTGATTCGAGCTTCGTTCGTATCCGTTCGTTTAGCAAACACCACGAATCTATAATAATCAACGACAATAGTAAATAATATTGCAATAATATACCTATTAATTATTATTGAAAACTGAATTTATCTCCATTACTTTGCCATAAATGGTACGTGTATGGCTTCCCGGTATAGTTCGGTGGCCATTTTCGTTGAGTCGGACACATTTCGACAGTCCATCAACCAAAATCGTGCCGAAACCGTTGTGGTAAACGAAACACAATCGTTGATAAATGTAAGAGGTGTTGAGCCCGTAACGTCTTCCCACTGTGCTCTGGACGTTCCTCCTACAATGTATGAAATGCGTACACGCGATATAAAGAACGTTCCACACTCGAATAATTTCATTGTGTGTATTATAGTGAAAAATGATTTTTAAAGTTCAAAAATATAAGTTAGATGTCACAGATATATTCATAAATTATAGTTAAGTATATAACTATCGGGTGAGGTCCACAAAAGCCAATCTTATTTCTACCACACATAACTCATTCCACATCATGTACAAAGCGAACTTAAAACTACAAGTTTTTTTTAAGCAAAGCAAAAACTATATAGTGTTGTTTTATTTGTTTATTCGTTTAAGCTCAAGTTAATTATATTTTTGTTTCAGAAAAGATCACGTGTCGTAATAATAACGTTTAACATCTATACGTATATAGTTATTTAATGCGAATATAGGTATACATAGGTAATTATAGTATATATTTTGAACGCATTGATTATTTGTGAACAAAATTTAAAATTATTAAAATTTACCAAAAAATCACATCCAAAAATATTTATGTGAAATAATAATACCAAAAATAAAGAAATAAAGTCAAGAGAATAGAAAGATAAATATATAAAATATGCTTGTGTCCACTACAGCTACCAAATTGAAAATTGTGTAGTTTAATATAATATATATATATATTATATTGATTATAAAAGATTATATATTATTATATAGAAATATATTTAAAATAAATTATAACTTATGATTATAAGATATTTAAAAAAAAGCTAATATTCAAAAATTGTTAAAATTATTTAATTGCAACATTCAAATTAATTTTATTACATCAAATTATTTAACAATTTTGAGTTTGTAATCTCTGAATAGTTATGAAAGTTATAAAAGTAATTTCTTAGATAAAAATTAATTTCTTTTGTATTATAAAAATGATCTGTGTTTACTACAGCTCATTACTCAAAACTACTTTTTCTCGAAAAGAGGTTTTTTAAAAAAAAATATGGGAAGTAGTTGGTGGAAGCACTTCGGGCGTTCAGTAGAATACTAATAGTAGATATATTAAATTTGAAATGAATGATAAATCATTGCATTATACAAAATGATTTTCAGCGGAGCTTGATATAATATAAGTATATAATATAACTAAGTATAATATTATATTACTAATAATAAGCATTATTAATAATACATATAATATCATGTAATATGTATATATATTTATATATATTATATATATGCTAATTAAGTATGTATATTTTTAGATATCCAAATGATATGAAAAAAATTACCGTGATCAAAAACACTCGAGTTATAATATATATATATAAGTAATAGAGACGTATTTTGTTAAATTAAATTAAAAATACTTATTAAAATAATAAATTATAGTAACAATAGTAAAAAAAAATAGCGTCAGCTTGAAGAAATAAACAAAATAAACGAAAGTGACATTAAGAAAAAAAAGATCAAGTGAAATCATTTCTTATTATTTATTTGATTTCTATATAAGTCTTTACCTTTGCGAGATCTTTTCCGAAACAACCCTGTTAAAACAGTGCAGTATCGTGTTATGCAACAGTGAGAGCCAAAAAAAAAATGATTTTAATCGAAAGTTTTCAAACAAAGTTGGTTTATAAAAATAAAAATGTTAGGTATAAAAAAAATATAAAATAAGTAAATTTTTTTTAAATCGTAACGTTTTCAATATATTGTATAAGTTTCATTATAATCATAATATATATTATTTAATATAGTACGCAGTGTCACAACTACAACTTTGGAGGCCCTGGTGTGCACGAACTTTGGAGATTTTATCCCTTATCGTCACCTTTCACAAAAATGAAATATATATAGTACCTCACACTCCCATTCATATTTTTGATAACTTCTATTTAACGATTAATTTGTTTTATATACCTATATAATTATATTAATTAAGTACCTATATAAATCAATAGAAATTTCACATATCTAATAATGACATATTAAATAACAATGAATGCAGACAATTTTAATTGACAACACTTAAATTATCTTCTTTTTATTTTTATTTTAAAATAATTATTATGTTAATATAGAAAATAAACAATATTTGCATTATAGGTGATACTTATTGTAACGGGACAGAACCACCGTGTACACAGTGTACATAGCTAAAATGGTGTTTATAAGGACCACCAACAGTATTAAACAATACGAGGTGTGACAATAAAATAACGAGACTTTTTAAAAAAAGTTATTTATTTTAAAAATTTTATAATTTAATGATTATCCCCTTCAAAGTACCTTCCCTCAGCATCAATACACTGTTGCATACGTCGCTGCCATTATTGAAAACAGTGTTGCCAATCGATTTCAGTCAGCCCTTTTAGAAGTTTTGCCGTTTTTATTTTTACGTCATCAACCGTTTGAAAATGGGTTTCTTTTAATAGACTTTTAATTTTTGGGAATAAGAAGAAGTCACAAGGAGCAAAGTCTGGCGAGTACGGGGGATGTTGAAGTACAGACATTTTTTTTTTCTGTTAAAAAACGTTCAATTGATAATTTTTAAGGTGTCTGAACAAATTTCTTGGCGATTGAATTTTTGATCAAACGTCAAATTTTTAGGGACCATTTTAGCACACACTTTTTTCATGTTTAAATTTTCAGCTAAAATTTTACGAACACTTTCTCTATCAATATTTACCATCTCTGCTATAGCTCTAACACTTAATCGACGATCTTGCCGAATAATTTTGTTGATTTTTTCAACATTTTCATTTGTTGAGGATGTGGTAGGACGTCCAGAACGATCATCGTTTTCGACGTCCTCTCTTCCACTACAAAACCGTTTGTGCCAATGAAAAACGTGAGCTCTTGATAAACATTCTTCACCATAAACTTCACATAACATACGAAACAATTCCACGGCAGTTTTTTTTAATTTAATGTTAACACGTTCTTCGATTTTTATGTCTAACATTTTTCGGCAGTATGGTCGAACTCGCACTAATAACAAGGCTACTAACGTATAAGAAAATGAACCGATTTCATCAGTGTTTATAGAACTTTTAGATAAGTCTTTTCTAATCATATTTCAATAATCGTTTTATAGATAACGTTAATAGTTTAGGTTATATTTAGAGTCTCGTTATCACACCTCGTACAATAAAATAAAAACTTTTAATTTTCATAGGGTAACCTATATATTCTACATTATCTTGTAAAACTAATATAAATAAATGAAAATTGATGTATTGTAATTTGTTTTTTAATGTAAGCATTTTATTTACATAAATATTTTAGCCATATAAACTGATTTTTGTGTAGTTCAATGGAAATAGTACAAGGCATATTTGAAAAGTAAGGGCTGTTTTATCATAAAAAAATTATAATCATAAGAAACAGGTTTTATTAGCACATTTAGTTTTCTACAAACCTACTTCACTTTTTCACATAATCGCTAATCACTTCTAAACATTTTTCATACCACTGCACCAGCTTCTTTACCCCTCTACATAGAAGCTCCTTGCCTAAGAGTTGAACTAGTTAAACGGTGTTCTTGAATTATTATTAGTTTTCAAAACATTGTCTACCAAGCCATTGTTTGAAGTGCAAGAAGAGGAAGTTATCACTAGATATAAGGTCGGGACTCTATGATGGATGGTCAAAAAGTTCCCAACAAAAATCTTAAATTTTCTCCTTAATTTTGGCAGTGGTATGAGGATGTGTGTTATCATGGAGGATGACAGTTTCCTGCGTCATCGATTTTAGATCACACTTCTCAACTAATTGAGTGTTTCACAGTACTTATCAACTGCAATTATTATCTCACGTTCCATAAAATTAATCAAAAAAACACCCTTTTCATCCCAAAAAACGGAAGCCATCATTTTTCGACTTGTATATGGAGTTTGGTTGAACTTTTTCAGTTTTGGTGAAGTTGAGTGTCACCACTGCATTGATACAGCCCCGACGACCTTGCACCTAGCGACTACTTCCTCTTCTTGCACTTCAAACAATGACTCGGTGGACGTTTTGAAAACAATGAGGAACTCAAGTATGCCATTGTCAACTGGTTCAACTCTCAGGTGGGGAGCTTCTATGCAGAGGAGTTAAAGAAGCTGGTGCAGCGGTGTGAAAAATGCTTAGAAGTGAATGGTGATTATGTGGAAAAGTGAAGTAGGTTTGTAGAAAACTAAATGTGCTAATAAAACCTGTTTCTTATGATTATAATTTTTTTTATGAAGAAACAGCCCTTACTTTTTGAATATGCCTTAGTAGTTTCCATACATCATATCTTATCATGTATTGTTTAAACTGTCTCCAAGAAGTATAAATTCAATATCTATTACAATTCTGGTACCACTTCGCCACATTTTATAAATTTAAATATTTATTACTTAGGGAATATTCATCTGATTTAAAAATCAACATTTATACTTTCTCATACAAATATTTTAAAATTATGAAAAATATAGAATTGAATAAACAAAAATTTTTCTGAAAAATGAATATATGTACTTTCTGATATAGCCCAGCTTGTAATAAAAAAAAATTATCCTGTATACCAATACTAAATTAGTGTCAAATGATTAATTTTTGGCAAATACCAGGAAATATTATTTTTACAGCTAGTAGGTATGTTTTTAAAATGTAAACAAAAAATACTATATAACTGTCAAAAAAATGTACAAAACAAAAATAAATAGAATTTTGTGATGAAAAATCATATTCTAGAACTATTAAAAATAAATGCATTTTATATTGAATTCTGTTCTCTAATTTAAATATATTATGCATAAAACTATAATTAATATTTACCGGAAATTAGTTGACAAATGTCTTTGCACAGGTTGATATTCCATTTTCCCAGTACAATTTAATATTTCACCACAAGATTCACCATCTGGTTTATTTCTTCCAATTATTTGGTTAGCTTGAGTTTCACTGACTATAGATACCTTAACCTAAACATGTTTAATATCACAGTGTGACAATAGTATATAAAATTTATATTTTATAAAGACAATTATAATCATTAATCATCATATACAAATAAATCTACTCAACGGAACATCTTAACTTTACTCACATATTATACTGTTTTTAGAAAATTAGTTCATATTTGAGTATTCATTATAAACATTAATAAATGCTACCATTATAGTAAATATTGAATAAGAGGACGCTGCACACTCGTTTTTGAAGGGGTTGTTTAAAAGCAATTTTTAGAAATAAAAAAATACAACAATTTAAAAGAAGAAACATAAAATTGGTCCCATGTTTTTACCACATTTTATTGTTGTATAATAACAATAGGATTTATCAAAATAACATATTTAAGCAAAATTGTTAAATCAATGGACAACATTTCGGAGTGAACCTTATTTTGGTTTTTAATTTATTTATTTTAAAAAAGTCGATATTTTTTACTTTTTAATTTAATAACTTTTTTATGAAGTAATAAATTTAAATCTCAAATGAAAAATTGTGTCCTCTATCTATTTGATAATAGATATTTTAACTCTAAAATCACTTTAATAATCTATTTTAACAGTTTTGCGTAAACATATTTATATCGAAAATTATAAGTGTAGCATCTTTTTAAGTTATACCTAATTATTATTTATTCATATTAAAGTAATGTCTGAACAAAACTCCATTTTTTTATGAAAACATCACATAAGTACATATATTTTCATTACATTTTTAAAATAACTTAATTAGGTAAAACATTTTAGAAATTTTATCATAATTTAAAGGTACATATTTATATACATAACAAAATATAGCAATAAAAAGATACTATACTTTCATATCCACCTGTCTAGTTGAGATTTTTAAATAAATATTTTGAAAAACATCAGGATCTACTATATTAAAAGGGAATTTGGAATACTACCTTTTAATAGGTTTTCTTTATTAAAATTGAATAAAATATAATTTATATATATTTATGTAGGTAAGTAATTTCAGAATTAGAAATAAATATTGCACTCTACTGAGTAAAAACTAAAGTTATATAAGATAAACAGTAACACAACATTGTGGAATAAATATTATATTAACCCAATCAAATTATATTTTCAGAATGTAAAAATTAGAGACTAGTTAAATGTTTGTATGCACTTCAATTATATTAAGTATTAGAAATAACATGTATAAATTCTTCATAATATCATGTAGGCTTAAAAAGTTATTAAAGGTTAAAGGTCATAAGATACTTTTTCTTTAATATCTCGATTTTTATTGGTCGCAGTTAAAAAGTTTCATATAAAATTGGTAGAGATATCTCTCTAAAAAAAGTAATATACATATTTTATGTCAAGTGACCATTCTCATAGTATACGGCTTGCTATAGTATTTGGCTTGCCAAATGTCCCTTTAAAAAAAAAAAAAAAAATTACCTTTTCATAAATATCAAATGTACAACAAAGTTTCAGAATAAAATTAGTAGAGGAAAGAATTCTCTATAAAATTATGTATTTTTTTTTATATACAAACTACTGTTTTAAAATTGTTATACAGCATTTAAGATATCAATCTATAAAAAATATAAAATAACAAAAAGCACAGCTATTTTTTATCCTTAAAAGCAGGAATTAACAAGGACTATATCCTAATTAAAAAATAAAATGCCAACTCTCCCCCTTTTTCTAAATATTAAATACCTATAAAAATTATACTTACGACAAAAAGTTTCATATAAAAATTATTCATCGTATAATTGTCTATAAATTTTACATTCACATATTTTTGTCTAGATGTAAAGAATGGTCTAAAAAATGCCTGAAATCATTCTCTTTACAATAAAATCAAGCCTTTTCTCTAGTATGTAGTTACGTATTGGAAACGCATGGATACTTTTTTCTAAAATATTTTCGAGTAGCTGAGTAGCAGTATTATAGTTATATACACTAAAAGGTAATTTGTACCGAGTACAAGTAACTGTTTTCACCTTATACAGCTTATATCTATATATATATAAAAGGGCTTTTGCATAAATATCTCGCTTTTTATTAGTTGTACAATTAAGTTTCAAATGAAAATTTTAGTAAAAAAATTCTATAAAAAAAAATATATATATATTTAATTTACGAAACGTTACTATGGTAAGCAGCTAATAAAATGAAAGCTTTTAAGAAGATATTTAGATATATGATAAATACCTAATACATAATTTACATTTTATATGATTTTTTCGATAGGTTTGTCATTACAATACCCATACATTATACATAAATGTAAAGAAATGTTATTTTTCGAAATTTGGGAACCTTTAGAAACATTTCCTATTGCGAGTTATGTTGCAATGTATAGTATAGTCAAATTAGATGAAAGCCATATTACCGTGATAACAGTGTAATCCAACAGTAGAATTCAAATTGTGGTATTTAGGTTAAATGTAGAGATGAAACACATATTTATAATACCTACCAAATTTGAAATGAGGAATATATATATTTTTTTAAATATTGTCTGATAAAGAAGTTAATTAATTTAATTGAAAGTTTGTTTAATAGTTGTAAATAAAATTTTAAGAAGCATTATTTTTCCTATATTACTCGTTATAAATACGTGGCAGCAAATATTGGTTGTACTACCTTAATAATTTAAAATTGAACAAAAGCACATATAAAATGAAAATTTGAAAAAGGTTAAGTATATTTAAGCTATTATGTTAAAACAAAGAAAATAATTTCTGCCAAAGTAAATTTATAACCACCTAATATATTATAATAAAAATAATCTAAAGAAAATTATTACCACAGGTGAGGTCATGTGAATATTCAGTTTTCCTCCAATTAATAGACGTACTTCAGCAACAAATCTTGTATTTGTTTTCAATACTTGAGGTGGTTGAGTTATAATAACAAAAGTACTAAATAATAACATTTTTTTAAAAAATATTATTATAAATTAAAATACATATAAAAAAAATATTTAAACAGTACCTTGCAACCAATGATGAAAGGTATTGTGTAGTCATGTCAAGAAGTGTATTAATAATTTCACAAGACTGTGGCAATTCAAAATAACGTCCCAAATTAACTCTGAAACGATCAGCTTCTTTAATTTGCGAACGAGTAATCCAAATTAAATCACATAATTTTTCACACCTATTAAAAATAAAATATTAAATATAATAAAAAAAAAGTAAGAAAATGGAAGAACTTCGCTCATTAGGTAAGGATACTAATGATGGAGATTAAATTTTAACGTAATGTTAAATAATTTCTTTCAATAAAATGATTCTGAATGAAGCTTCTGTGTATAAAACAAGAGTATTAGTATTAGCATTTATATGGCTAGTAAAAAATATGATGTCAATTATAAATAGTGCAATAATAAGTATTTGGTGTAAATTACGAGTTTCTGGTATTTTAATTTTCCATTTTATATTAACTATCTGTCTTTTTTGGTACCTAGTTATAATTATAAATATTATATATCACCTATATAGTCGAACCATGACTAATTTATTTGTTATATTCAAATTTATAACAACTTTTCATAATATTTCCTTATAAAAGGTAGTTTTTTTTTTCATAATTACTTAGAAAATCAAAAAAACTACCTCTATAAAGTACCAACTAAAATTAAATTTTCTATCAAAAATCTCTAAACCAGAAAACTCCTTCGGCTCGAAAAATTGCAAATTAAAAAACATTATTGTAAAACCATCGCTACGCTCAGAATCTAAAAAGTTTAAATCAAGCCATGAAATTTACTAAAAATGTATAAGAGTACCAACCAAGTTTGTATGACATCTATATCCTTCATGTATTTATATCCGTTACCAGCCAACTGTTGTTCACGTTTCCATTGAATTAATGCTTTATCAATAATATGAGCTTGTACAGGGCTGAGCAAATTTAATGACTCATTAAGTTTGTTAATATAAACACAAAGAGCATTATTAAGACTCAATGACTGAGCTTTTAACTGTCCTTCATATAATTCTTTTTCTTGTTTCAATTTACGTTCAATTTCAGGACCTTGAGGAATATTCATTCTTTGGTTTCTCATGTGTTGTAAATGTTCTATAGTATAACAATCATAATTAATATAATACCTAAAATATTAATTTTTAAAACTTACGAGTACATTTAGTACATTCTGAGTACAAAATATTAAATGAATCAATATCTGACTGAATTGTCATGCGAATTTCATTTGTGTGCGTAACATGGTTGCTAATCAATTCCATCTGTTGCATAATTTCAATGTTTTCCATTTCTTGAGATGATTTTACATTAACTTCCATTAGAGTCTAAATTAAATGATATAGGTATTTAAATATTTATAATATAATGAGAGTTATATTATTATTTAAAACTTAAAATAATTGCAGGCCAAATAAAAAGTGGTTTTTCCATTATAATATGAAAATAATTAACCATTATCATATTATTAGTACTTGTTTGTTATTGATCTGCCATTACTTACTCAATATGGTGTTTCATAGAAAAGTAGAGGATATTTTAACAAATTAAAACTGTCAGTTTTATAAGTAGACCGAAATAAGTACAAATATTATATAGTATGATCAATTATATCGGGGTGATAACAAATAAGTACCATATATTTTATGCATGATCAAAATTTAGTGTGTTTTATTATTGATAACTTTCCAAAATAAAATGTACCTATAGTACGACTCACAAAATTATGTGGATGATGGCCTGCTAAAGAGCAATCTCTACCATCACACAGAGCCCTATATATATAAAGGTCCTATGATAGCCAGTCGGCAAAAATAAATTATCATTATAGACACGTTTAAAGTTTTATTAATTAGATTTTCCCCTATAAAATCTCTTTGGGTCTGTAGGTACTATCACTGAGGCCCTAAAGTAACACATAAACACGCAACTGAATAGGCCCTATAAAAACATTTTTCACGTAGTCCCATTATTCTTCAAGTCAACCCTGGATATAGTAGTATATACAATTAACTAATATTTAAAACAATTAAGTTTTATTTAGTAAAGGAATCATAATAGAAATTAAAAATTTGAATAATTAATAGTTGGTCACTAAAAATGTAGCATTCTGGACAGTTTTGGACAAAATATTTATTTTAATTAATTAACGTCAAATGGCAATTACAAGTGACATAAAATTACAATTACATATTAATTAATACAAATAAGTTAAAATTTGATACAACGGATGGAATCGGATAATATTACAAGTTCATAATTACAACAAAATAACAAAGGAGGAGTTATTGAAACATAATAGCACACAATGAAATGGATGGTTAAGGTCATAAAATGAGATGAGATGGTACAATACATAGAGGACATGATTTTTAAATTAAAAAGGTAGTATGTGGAATTCGCAAAGAGGTCTAGTGTACCAATACAGTTGTTCAGGAGAGATTTCATAAGTTGAAAGTCCACCTCACACCGATAAGAAAAAAAACTAAGGATGTTTAATATAATATTTGTTATACAGAAGAAAAAAATCATGGCAGGATAAGAAATGAACCTGTTCTGAACACTTTCCGAGTCTTAATTGATCTTAATAATATTATTTTAAACAAGTATACAAAATTGTCCCTATATAGAATTATAGTATATTATACGCACATTGTTTTGTTGAGCCAATAAAGATTCTGATTCCAAACACTTTTTAATAATTCTAATTAGTTCTTTTGGATTTTGAGAGTACTTGTCCTGTAAAATTAGCGCAACATTAATATAAAGATATATATAGTCATTTTAGTCATATTAGATAGTGTGGTTTGTAATTAACCAAGAATATAAGGATAGATATAATATGACTACATAAAATACAGATAATATATATATATTAGTATTATTTATTTAGTGTATATAGTAACAGCAGGGTTGTTGAGATAAAATCCAAGGGTGGACTGTAGTTTTTCTCTCAAATTTTGAGGAACATTTATACAAATAACCAAATACATTTTTTGCCTATTTATTTTTAAAGTACTAATTGCGATATTATATTATATGAATATGTATTTATTTTAATAAATGAAAAAAAATGATTCCATAAAATATATACTTTTATTTTGTGTATATGTATTTCAATAACGATGTTATCTTCAGAACAAAATAACGACTATATAACTAATAACACAGTCGTTATTTTGTACTAAAAATGATAACATTGTTATCGAAATACGTATATACAAAACTAAAGTATATATTTTGTGAAATCAAGTTTTTTCGTTTATTAAAATAATATCCACAAATACTTTACATCATAAACATATATATATTATATTTATTTATTTTTTAAAAAAAGGTCATTTATATAAATTGAGTCTATGGTATATTACTTGTGCTCCTGGCCTCCCTGAAATTTTGGAAAAATCCGGGTCTTTCTGAAAACCCTGAGCCCAGGGGGAATCACTACTGACCCACACCCTCTTGTCGAGCCTGAGTAACAGTAAGATTCTTAAGCTAATAGGACACAGATAAAATTTAATATAGAAAATAGTAATAATGGTAACGTCTTTGGTAAGTTATAAATTTAATTATAATATTGTCGGTACATAAAATCACATCTGTAAATCTATATGCGTAATTTAAATATTAAAAATTAAAGATACATTTTAAAATTAATATTTATTTTTGTTTGTTATTCTTTTTTTTCTATTGTTTTAAACACATATTAGGATCATAATTATAATTATTAAATTCAATAGAACTCGAGATAAAACTTATTACAATAATTCTGAATATATTTTTATTATTTAGTATTTTTAGTATTATTATTTATAATTACTAAATTACACATGTTTAAGAAATTATATTTGCATTTAAAGTACTCACTTTATATAATTTTGCTGTATCAATTAATTTTAGTTTACTAACAAACTGTTCATTAGTTACCATAGAATTAGCTTTAGATACTATTTCATCCACAAAAGACACAAATAAACCTTTAATATAGCCTTCATGCTCTAAATTATCTGGATCTATCTCGGTCCTGTAATATAATTTGATGAAAATTAATTGTATATTTATATTTGTGAATTAACAAACAATATTTATTTAAATAGTCAATATTTTTTTTACTTTACTTTTATTCTTTACTACTTCACATAATTTACTAAGGATTTATGTTGTAACATAAAAAAGACAAAATCAAAAGATAACTAGTAAACTACACATTTAAATAGATTAGTATTCGTTTATTATTTCTTATCTGATTGATTTATCATAGCATAATTTTATAGTTCCAGGAATAATAATTTCATGTAAGCTTATGAGTTATGGATAATTGATGCACATACATACATATACACAGAGTAAAAATGTATATAAATTATACGAGTATGTATAAAAATAAAAAAATACATGTGTTTCACTTGTTGTTAATCCTAGCCATGCAGTTAAATTGAAATGAATATTTTAAAGCATTTTACATCAATATTCTTAAATACAAAAATATATTCTGAATAATAATTTATTTGAAATAATAATAATTATAATTTTAATATTCACTTTGAGAGCATTTTATTTACCCCCCCCCCCTCCCCTGAAAAAAATACACCAATATAAAATGTATATAAGTTAATAATTAACTTTTTCATCTATTTATATATATATATATATTCCTGGAACGCTCTGCCCTACTTTAAAAAAAATTATGTATGCTAATAGTCACTATTGTTATCTTGGATTCTAAACAAAGAAAATAATGCTTTTTGGCTTTATACTGATATGGCTTATTTCTGTTAATGGCTTTATACTAGTATTTTTTTCTTTAACACTTGTATAGAGAAGTAAGTATGTGCACATGTTTCACATAGCCTTACCAAACAATTGAAATTGAATAAAGCTCATTTTATTGACGATTTAAATAGTTTTCAAATTAATTTTTTTTTAATACTATGAAAGGAATTATATTAACTTTTTATGGTTGTGGAATTATTACATTTTATTATTTTTTGATTAAAATTGTTTTCTAAGTATGATGTTATGAAGTTTATATAAAGTTATAGTTTAGTTATAAGTATATATAATATGCAAATAAAATGTATTTATTTACTTAAAACAATGCTTTTGGTTTTTAAAATTTTAATAATAATACAAAACTAAGTATCATCAAAGTGAGCAAAGTAACTTGACATCTGTTAATACTATATATACTATTCCGATACTAAAATTATTGTATATTTTTAAAATAATACAATGAATTAAATAAAATAATACAATTTGAATTTAGAATAGAAATTTGTATGTAATTTAACCAAATATATTTATAATATAGTTTGGATGAATTAATATACTTTTATACTCTCTTTTATATGAATCAAATTTTGAATTTCTTTGTTTTATCATAGATAAAATATTTTATGTAATCACAGATTTAGGAAAATAAATCACAAAATTAAGGAAAGGTTTTAATTTGGTAAAATATTTTATCCATAGTCAGAAGACAGATTCATGGAATATAAGCACTTCACTTGTTGGACAAGATACTGGATGTATTAAATTTGTACACAATAATTTTTTTTAAATAAAATAATATTTAACTTTTCCCCACTACTGCTAACTTCCTTATCAATCTCTTACTACCACCTAATATTCAAGAATTAAAATACAGTGTTAATATTTTCAAATACAACCTAACCGCTACGAGGTTAATAACTGATTGATTCTAATCACTCAGGGACTGATCAAATACAGTGTGATCCTAGCTATTGGGTTATACAAGAATAACTTGTATACATTATCAAAGATAGATAGTATTTTCTACATAAGATATAAATTAAATAACTAAGTTAAATTTATACTCGTCCCAAAGATAAGCACATATATTCAAACAATAATACTATTGATGGATAATAGTACTATTATTATTAATAATTTGTCAAAAGATAATATTGGCTATTTATACATTTATACTTAAATATATCTCCTTACCCTGACTAATAAAAAATATATCAATAATAAAACTATCTTCATAGTACATTAAGAGGCCGCAACACCAACGAAAAATCGATCTAAAAGTGTGACAAACTGTGAGACTTTGAAAAGTTGAATTTCAATTCTGAAAACTGTTTTGAATTCATCAGTTTGTCTTCTAGAGATCAAATGAAGTATTTTTTTTTTTTTTAGTCGTGTTATTTATCATTAAAAATTGCAATTTTTAAACATTGATTATATTTTAATCTGTAATAATAAAGGAAAATGCCTTGATCAATCCCTAGAAGACAGGATGACACATTTAAATCTGTTTACAGATTGTAAATCTGACTTCCCAAAGTTCTACAATTTTGTTATGCTTATTGGTGTTTTAGGCAGAAATTTCGTGATTACATAACAATAAAAAGTGATATGGGTATGGGGCTATTTTGAGATTAATTTTGAAATGTACTTAAATATTTCTAAATTGTTCGATTCTTAATTTGCATAATATTTCTTAAAAATTGCCTATACAGAACCTTTTAAAAATGGCAGGTATTGCGACCTCTTAAGCCAAGTTATAAATGTTTTCTTATTTCACATTTAAATTTTAAGCTAATTTTGATAATTATCAAGGTTTGAAAATTAATGTTTTTGCATTTAACAATATAATATGCCAAGTTTTATTAAAATCCTGGTCTAATTTATATAGGCTATGTCCTTTTGATACATAAGTACGGTATACAAATTATGTTTTTAAATAATACAAAATACAATTTATAAGATAGAGTATGATTAACAAATTGAGCTTTAAATGCTACAATATTAACTTATATACTAACGTATAAGACTAAATTATATTAAATAATTAAAGGCGGGATCCGCATTGACGTTCTACATTAATCATCTTAAAGGCTCATTGGACAATAATTAGTGGTGTAATGCAGAACATAAAAAGAAGCAGTAGATCTACAGGAACGGGGTGGTACCTTGAAACACTGCAGAGAAAGGATAGGTGAATCAACTTGTTATTCAATAATGCTGTAAGGAACATAATACCATTGGTACATCTATGCTCAGCTAAGGATAACAAGCTCAAAAAATTAGCAACTGGTATATAATCGTGTGGTTCACAAGGAATTTTAAATACAAACTTTTATATTGTAAGAACCTATGTTAAACACGCTCAAGCTGTCTTATACTATCAACTGTATGTGGATTCCAAACAACGACTCCACATTCAAGAATAGATCAGACAAGTACATAGAATAATGTTTTAACGGATATTCTTAGGCGAAAGTTTTTAGCCAATTGTATGACATAACCGAGTTTTTAAAGCTTTACAACAAACATATTTAATATAGTATAGTATATAATATGTACAATGTACTATAAAAGTACCATTTAGGTTATAAGAGAAGACAAACGGAGAACAGGTTCTAGCAAAGGTCATAACTTTGTGTTTAGAAAGTGATAAAGCCAAAACACTAATCCAATCAGAAAAACGATTAAAATCAACTTAAACCCTTGAAAAATCATCAAATAAATTAACTTGTAAATAAAGTTAATATTAATTAATATCATCAGCAAAACTAAATATGTGGCAGTGATGTAGTACACGATGAACACTATTAATAAATACGGAAAACAGAGGGTCTCCAGTAGAAAACAGAAATAAATTAGACTTAATGCTAAAAACTTTAACCCATTGGTATTTGTCACTAAAATAGGATCTAAACTAGTGTTGGGCACTATTGATATGTTCGATAATCTTATTCCAACCAAATTATTCTATAGTCAAAAAATATAGCTTAAAATAGAATGTTCAATAATTTTGAATATTGAAAAATGTTTGATTAACATAACTATTTGGTATTTTCGATTATTCAATTAATAAAATTATTCATTATTTTCGATATATAAAACTAAATAATATATACCATATATTATAGTATAAAACATATACTATAATATACGATAATACCGAACTATTTGATATTTATCAATAAAACAACCGAATAATTTTATACCGAACCATTCAATATTTATCGATAGTAAAACCGAATGTTTTTTTTATATCGAACTGTTATAACTGTTTATAGTTTGTATAAAATATCGAACAATTTTCAATAATGAACATCACTAATCTAAACCATGACAACAGTGGTTTACCAAAATCAGTCTTCTTGAGAACACAAATAAGTGCAAGATGATTAACTGAGAAAAGGCTTTTGAAAATCTATATAGACCACATCTACTTGTGATAAACATTGGAACAAATCATAAACATAATTATTAAACACCAAGTTACAAATTTATTTGTGTTCACTTATCATATTTTTAATTTAAATTTAGGTATAGCTGATTCGCTATAAAATAGCCTGTAGTCAGGGGTGTACGCAGAGGGAGGGCTAAGTAGCTGAAGCCCCCCCCCCCAATTGCCAGTATAATTCTACTTTTTTATGTTTCATATTATCAATGTTATATATTATATATATACAGTGACGTATTTTCAACTTTTTTTCTGGTGGGTGGGTCTAAATATATTGAAAACCAATCATTAATATAATGATATTTACATGAATTTTCAGTACCTCTGGACCCCTCTCCATAAATACACCACTACATATATATATATATATATATTATATATATAGGTACATTATAATATATATTTTTAACAGTACCTATTATAACACTCAAATAGCACCTACTTTATTCTTTCGTGCCTAATCTTGTGTCTACTGATTACTTATTTATTTTCAAGCCCTCCCCATTGAAAAATCCTGCGTAGGCCACTGCCTATAGTGATCCAATAGTTGAAACTGAATAAAAATATCTTAAACACACTTATATACTTCTTAGAATATTGTAAATCAACCCAGCATATATTTACCAAATAAAAGTGCAAATTTAATGTCACATAAGAATAAGTATAACAAGAGTAATCAGTAAATTCATTACCAAATGCACAAAACTTGTCGAATAAAATTGGTAAACACCAAGGTTTACCATATGTGTAATTGTTTTCAAAATTTGATTATTTAATGTTTAATATTACAGTCATAATATATAACTAAGAAGCACTAAATTTTTAGAATACATATTATAGGAGAATTCTCTGATTCCATATTATGACTGAAATATTAATCATTAAATTACCAAAAAACTTATATGTATGATAGACCTATACCAATTTTATAATAAATCAGTCAAGTTTTATACATTTGGTGGTAATTCGGCATATTTACCACCTACAAGTATTTTTATAAGGCTCTCAATTTGCGATGGGTAACCGGAAATTTAGACTAGGTACTCTTTTATTTGGTAAGTATATGCTAGGCAGATTTACAACTCTTAAAAGAAGTGTATGGGGTGTGTTTAAGAGACTCTCATCAAGTCCAAATCTATTGGTCAGCAAATTAGCTATATATCAGTAAATCGGTCAATTAGGTAGCACTGATTCCTAGTTATATAACGATTTGTAACAAAATAACAGGAATAATAAAAAATACCTATAATATACAAATAATATATACCTATAAATATTGTTATACATTTAATAATTTTGAGTTTTTAGCAGGTATATAACAGTATTCTTAAACATTTAAAAAAATTCCTTCAATCACATAAAAAATAAGTATATATATTTATTAATATTATAGAATTCAGTTTTGATTTTGATTTTCTCAACTATCATTCAAGACTACTTTATTCAATTAAAAATGTTTGTCATAATTTTAATAATTTTTATTATTTATATAATTATTTGTATTAAAAATGTTATTTATTGTCAAATGATTGTGATTGAGATAATACACAAGAACAAAAAAAATATATACAGTGGAGCCTCGATAGTCCGGACAAATTCAGACCGAGCATCGTCCGGATTACCGGAGGTTTTTCAAGATTACCTACTCAAATGACTAAGATTTTATTTTTAATTTCACCATCTTTATATTTATTGCATTTTAAATTCCGTACTTCTCAGCAATCATACCATGGTTCTTGCCATTTTCTATTAGCTTAATTATATCAATTTTTTGATCTAAAGTCAAAGTTACATGTTTACGAGGAGCCATTGTAACAAACAAGAATAATAACCACTCGACAAGAAAGAAGTAAACAAACTGACCATCGGGCATCGACCTACATATGTAGGTTTATCGATTTTGTATTGTCGATAACAATATCTTATACATAGATTAATTGGGTTCCGGGAATTCTCCTAAAATCTATTTACGAACAAATGGAACTTTGTCGTCTGGATTACACCAGATTATCGGAGGTCCGGACTATCGAGGCTCTACTGTAGATAGGTATGTATATAATATATAATTATACAATTTATTAGTATGTATAAATCTGTATTATCAAAATGTGTATAGTTGTATAGGGGAAAAGGGAATCAGTTTAACATTTTAATTGAGTTGTTTTATTTTCTGCCGTGCATACTTTAAAATGGGTATAAACTTTTTAAATATAAGGGCTTTAGTAATTCCTAGAATTGTTAACAGTCATATAACTATTAATATATTTTATGTAGGTAGGTATGTACATTTTATTCAATTTAAAATACTATGATAGATAAAAAAAAATAAAACTAGATTTTTAGAAATACCTACATATGTTCATTATCCAATTAGAATACATATGTTTTAAGATTTTGATTTAAATACATTAATAATTAATATTTAAAAACTTTAATAAAGACTGTACCTACCTACTATTTTACATTAAAGTTTTAAACTGTACCTATATATTTTTTATATTACTGAGGCAATATACATTAATATTAAATAATAAATAAGAATTATTTTAATTAAATCATTTAAATTGTAAGTACCTAGGTATACAATATTTTTACATAAAAATACAATTTCATAAACATTACCTTAGTAAAATATAATTTAATAAGATAAATTAATGTAGAGAATTAATTAATTATAAGATATTTTTCTATATAGATAGGTAATGTACTATTTTCCTGTAACTTAATCGTACCTAATAATAAAGCCACCCATAATTAATTCATAAAATAAAAATTATAGACAAGTTTTCAGAATTAAAGTTATACCCAAGTACAATATTTTATTTTTAATAGTTTTCTACTAAATTACTTGGCTAAAATAATATTTATAAGACTCAAGTATATAATATACCTAATACTATTTATTCAAATATTTAACTATTGTTTATGAATAAGTATGAAATTGATAGATATAAAACAACATTATCATACCAAGCTTTAGTTTCAAACCAAGGGGATAACAATTGTCGAACTTCAATAGGAAAGTGATCGTTATAAATCTGTTGAAAGTCTTCTCCTTGTAAGTTTTGTTGAAGTTTTTCCCAAGCCGTGATCGGAGACACTATAATTAACATACAGTACAGATAACACAATTACTTGAGATCCGAGAAAATATGATAGTTTAATATGGGCGATAGATATTTACATTTTACACTTACTTATACTTGGGAATAACTAGTGCGCACTTGTTGTTTCCAATTCAAAGGCCCTTTGTATCAATATGCATTTCTCGGTTTGCGCACCATCAACAAAAACAGAACTACCTCAATCATGAGAAAAAATATTGTGAACTTAATGATTGCGTATATTGTTAAAAGTAATTGGTACTGCTACTTGCTGGTTGTCAATAATTAATTAATAAAATTGTAATAAGAAAAATACAATTGCCTACTACAGAATCAATCAATTTCAGTATTACCAATTTAAGTTTTTAATGATTTTGTTTAATATTTTAATTTTTGTTAAATATTCCTGCGCAACAGTTGTCAAAATTTGTTTGGTTACTACCACAAAACATCAGCTCACAGAACAATATAACATAAACATCGTAATATAGTTGTATTTTTCGTTACTAACATCACTCAAGAGTTTAGCAGTATCAAATATAACCTTAATCTATATTCATATCCACGATTTAAGATATATATCTTAAATCGTGATTATAACTATTATCATTATTGTCCTTTACTCAATATTACATTATTCAACTACCTATAATTTAAAGTACAAATTTTCAAGTTTCAGTACATATTTATTATTTAATATATTTTATTGAAAACTATTTATCACTAGGTTGTTATATTTTGTGGCATCACTATAAAATATAGAAAATTAGAATTGTTTATTTTTATTATTTTAAAATTTTACATTAAATTAATACCGGCACATTTTTATTTTATTATAAGTAAATATTATGTCAAGATTTATGAAAGAAATTTTGAATAAAGTGCATAAAAGTGTCGTGAGTGTGGCAATTGGATTAACTGTGATCTCCACTGGAATATTTATGTTTAGAACGTATGAAATATTATTCGTACCAGTTGACCAAAGAAACAAAGCTAGACAAGAAGTCAATGAATTGTTAAACAACGAGCAACTACTGAAAAACGAGGAATAGGTAATTCCAGTTAAATTCACGATAAATTTATTATTAGATAAATGATAAAAATTTATAAAACATTAAATATATTGATCCTAAACCCTTCGATATAAAATAAAATCAGAATTTGGATTTATGTAGTAACATATTTCTATTTTAAGCAATTATTTTTATTAAATAATTACTCTATTTTTTTTCTGTGATGTCGATATTTGCTGATTAAAATCATTAGATATATATCAGAACTATAGGTAAATATAAATATTTAAATAATATAAGAAGTTATATTATATATTAATATTTTTTTCTTATCTACATACAATTGAAGATCCAGCCCATTAATGTATTAATGCCATTGCCACTAATAAATATAAACACCAAATTACATAATTAGTATATTTTATTTTACCAATTCAGTACAAAATAACTTGTATACCTACTAGTTTTAAACAATCATCTCAAAATCAATTAATCAGACTTCTCAAGTAATACGTTTTATAGGTAGGTATTATGACTTATTATAAAAAAAATAATAGTATTTAGGTATTTACGTTATTAAACATAAATGTTGATAACAACTTGCAATTAAATTACAATATTTTTAAAATTTAACAAATTTATCTTAAAATAGGTACCTACAGTCAAAAAAGTTACATGGTACCTAGTTTTATTTTTAAATCAGACTTTTTGAGTGCCTAATATATTGCTTTTCATGATTATTGCAACATATATATATATATATATATATATATATATATATATATAGAATAATACTATTTGTTTTAAATTATTAAAAACTTAAATACAATGTTTTTTAACATTCAATTTTCAAAGTAAGACTAAAAACTAAATTTAAAAAAAGTACTTTAGGTAATACAACATTGATAATAACATAAAATTATTTACTTAAAAATATATAAATATAAAATAGCAAACATAAGTTCACAGATTAAACTTTCTACATCTAATAGTTTCATTCGTCATCTTGAGACATATCTGATGGATTATCTTCATCTTGATCAGTTGGTGGTTGAAGTCTCATGCGTTTGAATGGAGGTGAGCAGGTTTCAAAATTATTATTCGTGGAATGTGTTCTAGAATAAATATATTTTTAAATAAATATAAAAAATTGAAATAATAGCTATAAACAGTATCTAGAAACTCATTGTGTTAACTCTGGTTTTAATAAAGTGTAAAAATTTCTTCTAAAAATACACTGATCTAAAAGAAGTCGGTACCAGATTTTATGAAAAAAAAAAAAAAAAAGGAACAGGTTAAAAAAGTTATTTCCTCTAAATAATTTGTTATCTAACAAATACTGTATTATTAGTTAGCATTTACCGAATTGAAATAATAATTTTTTTCGTTTCATGTTTTTTATTTGGTTTATTCATTATCCTGGATTTTCTGATTGTCACAATGAATAACTTACTGATTTGGTGTAATAAATTGATATCAAAAATTTTTATTGGCACCATTATAAATACCATAGAGTAAGAATATAAGATAAATACACTGGCTTAAACTAATGAGTTTGTTGTAGATATATATTTAATATTTTTCTAACTTACGATACTGACATTGAAGGTAATGGTAGTGGTAATGGGGACCATACACTTGCCATAGTTTCCTCATCATGGAATTCAGGATTATCAATTTCTAAAAAAATTATATAAGTTAACAATTTATTTTTAAATTAAATAGTCTTTACAAACGCCGTGTCTAGAAACCCAGGCATCCGTATTTTTTTTACGTACACAGATGTCGTAGAAAATGCTATTAGATAATGGGTGTATTCCATTTGGACACTTACTACGCTTTAAGCGCTCACCCTACAACCATGACGTCACTGAATCTAAGTGCTACATCGTTCCATGCTCACAAGCGTTTAAACCAAATCAGTAGTGCATATTAAGCATTTTAGATATCTTTTCTTGAGATATCAGTTTATTATAATAATTGGAAAAAAACGTTCAGTAATTAATTAATTAATTTAATTTTTTTACAAATCAATTTTAGTAATCATAATAATAATGTTGTCAGTCTAAAAAGTTTCAAAAACTTAAATATTTTTAATTATACCAATATTATAATAATTTAAGGTCCGGATTTGTATGCAAAAATGCTTAAAATAATATGCATTTATGCATTCATGGAATTTGCTCTTATATAAAGCATTTTTTTTTTTTATATTATTCAGTCAAATAAAAATAAATTACTTAGTTAACAATAAAATTATTATATATTGCTCACTATTTCTTTGATAAATATTATCAATTGATTATTGATATTTTCGATTAGAACTAAATAAATTAAAATATTAAATATTAAATTTTAGATTTAAAAGGTAGATAGGTATAATACCTTTTGTTATTGAAAATTAAACAAATGAAATTTAAAAAATATATATATTTTTCAGACAAAACTGTCAATATTATTATTATTACATTAAAATATATTAATATTGGTATGGTTAAAAATATATTGTTTTGTATTGAGTTTTGAAACTTTTGGATTGGCAAAATGATTATAAATATAATTTTTTTTTATTCATTGTTATTAATTTTATTTTTGATAATACATTCTAAACGCTTATGAGCGCTCACACTACCTTCCATTGGAAAAGTAAGCAAAGCAATTGTGTGTTTCCAAGTTCAATAGTTCGTGAATACGTATAAGCGACCAAGTGAAACTCACTCAATGTAACTCGTATATTGTAAAAAATAATTATTGTGAGTGCTCTCAAAATATTTTATTGACGGAAAAAATTCAGATTTTCCCATTAATGTTCCTCCATAATTGACCTTTTAAAAAATTAACCAAGTTGGTTTTAAACTTCAAGATCTGAAGTTTGTAAACGACATAAAGAAAGTTGTCTATCAAACCCTGGTTAAATGAATCATTTAAATGATCTAAAGATATTTGAAACCTGTACGAATATTCCTACTTTTACATCAAAATTTGCATTTATGGCACTACCAGAAATTTTCTGACTGCCCAGCTATTCTTTAATGTAACATTCCTTCCTGTTTTTACCATTAACATCTTTTCAATAACAAATTATTCCATTTTAAAAAATGATTTGCCAATATAACGATATTTTAAATTGATACCTGAAATGCGTACATAATATTGAGAAAACTGTTCTTTGATTATGATTAAGATCTCAAATTTAAATTTACCCAATTTTAAAACCTGTAGGCGTATTGCACAATGTAATATAGGCGTAACGCATTTGCATCTAATTTAAACTATTGCTAAAGATACAATTTTTTTTTAAATATTTTTAGTTTGCAAAATTCAAACATCTCAAAATTTTCATATTCTTCCCCTAACACCTCAAAATTCAATATTTTTAAAATCGAAAATTGATTATTGGTGTCATTTTTAGCCCTCCTCCCCCTTCTTACAGTTCAGCATGTATGTTTTATAAAGATAATAGAATCAGCATTAAAATGTCTGAAAAAAAAATTTTAGATGGTTGATTCAGTGTTCAAATTGGGGAGGGGAAGATTCTCTACTATTTTATAATATTTTGAGAGCACTCAATACAAATTATATTTTACAGTATACAAGTTACATTATGTAACATACTAGTATTAATTACTCAGGCATCTGGATTTGCATTGATAACACAGACCTTTAGATATGATTAAAACATTGATAAAACGGACATCTGTGTACCCAAAAATTACATGGTTGTCCGGGTATCTATTACACAGAGAGTTTTAAAAATACATACCTCTCATATCAGTTTCATCTATTTCTTCGGAGTTTTCATTTTCATCCATTGTTAATCTAATAAATTAATTGTGCGATTATTACTTAATTAGGTACATACCTATTATAAATAATTTTATATTATATATACTTACTCTTCAAAATCATCTTGCAAACGAAATGGCACTGCATTTTGATGTCTCCATTCATTTCTTGGTGGCTGTTCACCAGTAAACAAATGAAATTCTTGGACATCATCTATATTTTTTTTTTAAATATGTAGGTAAATATATTATTCTTAATAATAAATAGTTAATTATAATTTAACTTACCAGTTACAAAGTTATCTAATTTCATGCAACTATTATAAGATGGCAGTTTATTATTTTCAATAGTATTAGGTATGTCATTTATATTTGTAATCCAAACTCCTATAAAACAAAAATCATTATAAAATATACAAATATCAAAAATTATTAAGTACTTACTTTTATACAAATAAGTCCACAATACAGATACTAAACAGATATTGACACATACAAAAAGAATGCCAAGATTTTGCCAATAAAAATTTGAACTTATTTTTGCTGAAAAAAAAAATATATTAACAGATTAGAACTAATTGAAAACATAAAGATTCAATAAATACCTCCTGGAGTTGGTAGTATATTATTAGAATCAATCGCAACACATAAATCGCGAACTTCTCCTCCGAAAAATATTTCTTCTGAATATCTATTAAATAATAATATATTAAAATACCTATAGGTATATATTTTTGTTTTCTAAAAATAAATAATTAGTATTTACCCATCCAAACAAATACCGCAATCTAATATATCTTTTGGACATTTTGTATATTTTTTAGGTGTCCTTAAATATATACTACAGTTCAGACATTGTGAACATAAATTTAATTTAATATCACAATAAGTGTTCATTCCCAAACAATCATTATCTGTACGACATTCAAAATCAGTCATCGTATTAATAGCCCCTTCTGGTATTGGTCGAGAAACATTTCCTTGCATTACCTAAATAAAAATAAAAATAATTAATATTTAAAATACAAGGGGAATAATTATAATTTTAGCTAAACAACATTTTATTTAACACAATTATAAAATGGTACAAGTATTAATATATAGTAGTTATATAAAACCTATTTGGTGTTTATTTTAATTGATTAGAAATATTATAAAATGCATTACAAACTTCCATTGCCTATTATAGTATAAAAATATAAAGTTTTACACTCCAATTTTTTGAAATTTGTTGTAAAAAAACACCATGTCATTTAAGTCATGAGGCAAAATATAATATTATATAATAAACATGTACCTATATTATAATAATAATTTAAATAGGTAAATACACAAATTTCTAATTGCTGTAATTTTGAAACTAATCCAACCTTAAAATGATAACTTTGCTACCGTTTTCTGCATTTATAACATAAATGTTATAAATGAGTTGGGTGGTCAATTTAAGCCTATTATCAATACTATGTACAACGTACCTACGTTATTATATGTACCTATTTAATTAATTGTTAATTGGAAAATAAAAATGTATGTTTGTATTTTAAATTTTACATAATGAAGTGAATTGTAAAAGACGATTTATATTCATTAATAATAAAACCTGATGAAAATTTATATAAATTATGAATAAAACACATATTTTCTCAGTGTTTATTTACTATAGGGTCTTGCCCTCCCTAACAAAAAAATAAAATCCTAAAAAAAGAAAAGAAAACATTGGTCAGTAAAACTAATATATTTCTTATTTCGCTCAGAATCTAAAAGAATATTATATCAATAACAATTTAGTAGATACAGTAATAGAACGATTTGGAAAAGTAAGAGTCAAAGAATAGATCGTGTTATTTTCAATGAAGTACTTAAGAAGACTACTGTGGGTTATCTATGATCTATGGCACCATGATAAAAAGGATATTTTACCTACTCCCCCCCCCCCCAAAAAAAAAAAAAAAATTAAATGCTGGAACTACCACTGTTTTCTACCTTCAATACAATATTGATAAAACAATTTTAAGAAAACTTCTAAGCCTTTTAATACAAAAACCGATTAAGATTCAAAATTGTCAATCAAAAGTGATTATATAAATAAATAAATGAGGGCATGATGAGAAAATGCATATTATGCGAGTCGATGGAACTTATGATATCACATGTTGTTTTTAAAATGTATTTCACAGGCTCTATTGATTGAACTAAGCGACGGATAAATTTTATAGTGGTATTCAATTATTTGCTATGTCAAGTACTAACAATTTAATTCTTGTCTATTTTTTCCTTGGATAGTACGATATATATATGAAAACAGTACATATAAACCAAATGTAATAACAAGGCTAAAAGTAGGATAAATACAACTTTGTGGCAATCATGTTGGTTGACATTTAATTTCTAGTTACCTATTGCATTTTAATTAGTTGACCAAAGATTTTTTCCATTTAACACATGGTAAACTGTCAAAACCTACCTTTATATTTATAATGTTAACTACTTAACAATACTTAGATACAAAGTTAATTGATAGATTATTTGTTTTACAAATACCAGATGTGGAGTCTTGAAATTTTTTTTGGGGTATCTATAGTGAGAAACAGTAAACGGATAAGATCCCCCCATATGAATTTTTGGTCGGCTAAAATTCCCATAAAATATTGACCTCGAATAAAATCTCCCCATGTTTGTAAAAGTAGGACATAATCTCCCTAAAAAAATTTAATATTGAAAATTACAAATAGGTATATAGGTTTTTATATTAAATTTGTTACAGGCAAGTAGGAAAAAATTTATATTGTCCGAGCATTATTTACAGTAGCCAAATCAAATTGGGGGAAAGTAGATACAAAATTAAATAACAAAACATTAAAGATCCTCTCATTATAATAAATATAAATAAACTAGTATTATTACATTAGCTGTTTATTTTTACAAATTATAAGTACCTATGTATTATTTTATTATATTTGTATAGGTAGGTAGTTATTTTACTATTATTTTGAAAAGCAAAATTAAACATGAATAGTATTTTGATTTGTTCTTACACGGACCACTATTGTGAAATTTAGAATTGCAAAATCTATCTTCACTTTTGCAACTACATTTTTATGTTTTACAAATACAGTGATTATATCCTCAGTTACCCAAATTTGCTAACTTTCCGAGCAGCTTCTCTCGGAGAAATTTGTACTGTTGGGAAGTGAATAACCTGGATCAGGGACTCCAAACTACGGTCTGCGAATAAGTTTTAATGAATGATAAAAATATCTAAAAATATGTGTAATATCTCACCATAGCATTGTTAGTTTTAAAATTTGTTGAAATAAATAGAAACAAATTACCCAAATATATACTATATTTTACAGCTATTAGATGGCTCAGCTATGTTTTTTGATCACGATTTTTTGAGATAAGAAATTTAATTGAATTTACATTTTTTTTACTACCTAGTAAGTAAATTGTGAATAGGTTTGGAAATTAGCTTTTTTGTAAGTACAAACTATGATTATTAATTAAAAATAATTTGTGTTTATACACTTTTTACCCGCTAAGTGCATTTAATTTTTCATACGGCCCTCGAATAAAAAAAAATGTAGAGACCCATAAGTCTAGATAAACACCTCCTTGTAAATTGTAAAGTTAGGGCAAGTTGGTGAAAATGCCCTACTAATTTAAGTTAGTCAATGTAAAAAATTAACTTTTAATTACAAATTATTATTAGCATTACCCAGGCATTTTCATACTATATAGGTAAAATTGGAGTAGGTATTAAAATTATAATTTTTACATTTCCTTAAATGTTGGAATATATACATTATTATTTACATTATAATTACAAAAAAACTATGAAAATTACTAAAGATTACTTTAACACACATACCTACACATAGTAAATATAATGAATACACATGTTAGGTGTGCTGAATTTTATCTAAATATTTTTATACTTTCATTCAATGAGGAAACCAACACTTCATAGTATTACATTTCTTAAAATTATTTATTTTATAAAAAGTATACCTGTATACCTAAACAGATAATCAAAATCTAATCATTTTCAAAATCTACCAAAAATTCTATAAAAATACATTTGAGATAGACGATTTGTTTTATTAGAATAAATTTACATTTCTCCATATTATATAGAGAACTATTGACTATTATTTAAACCATAATAAATATTTAAGATTTAATAATTTAATTTATAGTTTGGTATAGGTATTACTTAAATAAATAACTTTATTATAGTAGATTGTAGAGTAGAGTAAGTAGGCATATTACAAAATAATTGTCTACCAGTTTTTTTTTCATGCTTCATCAATTAATAGTTTATTTTATTTATCTCGGTGGGGGGGGTGTCACTTGTACCATGCCCAGCTCAAGGGGTAGGAGACATATAGACACAAGCCTAAGGCGGCATTTTAAATTCTGATAATATACATAATTTTTATGAAGATACTTATATGAGTACTAGTAGAGTCTGCTAGTCTATAAGAGTATTGATCTAATTATCTAATTAATTGTAAACTATACATTAATAAATATAATATGCATATAACTTTGTTTATATACCTAATATTTATATAGATGGATATCTGTAGACAATTTTGGGGTGCTAATAATTTTTATGATAATGTATAGAAAGGTATAATTTTCAATTAATTTATATATATGAGTAGTACTTGTGACTACCTATTTATAATTATTATATTATAAACCAGAAGTCACAATACTATACACTTTTATTGGAAATGGAAATAGGTAGGTACTTACCAGGACAAAAACCATCACTGAAGTTATGAATGTTGTAATGTGTGCCATGTTAACATTGATTTCTATTAATATCCGTATGATCTTTAAAACGAATAAACATATAACATATTATACATTATTAAATTAATAAAATGCATGTAATCCGCAAAAAAATATAAGTATTTACCTATGATCAAGATTTGGTTTAATTAAAAAAAAAAAAAAAAAAAAAAATCAAGTATTTACATTCAATTAGTCCATAAGTAATAATTTTCTAATTAAATGTGCTTTGACTTTATTGATGATGAAATCGTACTAATAAATTGCACGTACATTTTAAGTTATTAATAACATATTATAGGTAAAACGAAATTAAAATATATTTTCCTTACCATAGAAGAAGTATTGCACCAATTGAAGTTGATTGGACTGATTTAAGAGACAATAATAATATATTACGGTTAACTACAATAATTCAATGCAAATAATGGGACTATTTTCAAAAATAACGTTCCTTAACGTTATTAACGTAGGTATAGGTAGGTGTAGTACGAGCAGCGGTGCGACGAAGAATGCCCTACCGCCTTGGGAGTTGGGACTCCGTAAACACGGCGGTGAGACTCTGGACCACACGACCAAGTGAAACACAGATGAGTCATGCGGACCAAGGTCTTGCCTCGGACCTGTAACGACAGGTCTCGTTTTGGGATGAACACACTCACGCGCGGACACGTTTTATGGGGGTGACGTCATAATACCGTGTATGTGTGTGTGTGTGTGTGTTGTGCATGCGCGCATATTTGCCGCGTGAAATATTCAGGTGAACGAACGTCCCTTCTTACGTTTCTGCACACAGGCATACGAATACACAGCATAACGATATAATATGTATAATGCATATATTGCAAGGTACATTATAATAATGCATAATTTTTGAAAAATAGAATATTGTAATAAAATATTTATAATACACGTTATAAATAATTATAGTCGTTATTAAGCTAAGTAAATAGATTTATAGAAGTAATCTTATTATATTTGAGTAAATATATATTATATTATCATCCGTTATAATATAAAATTATGCATTTCCGGTTTTATTAGACGGGGAGGGGGCAAAAATTTTGACCGGTCCCTTTACAAATAAAATTTTTTTTCTTCCTCCCATATAGTTTTTGCTATTTACCCGTCTCGTGTTGAACGTGAGTCGGCTAGTTGGTCATCACTAGACACAAGTTCTATTTGTCTCATTTATTTATGTGTATAATGTATATTTTTAACATGTTAATTTTGATTTTTAACATTTCGTAAGAGATTCGTTAGTCAAAGTCCCCTGTATAAAACTATAAACAGGTAAATCTTTCACTTTTTTTTCCTAATACCATCTTCATAAAATAACATCTAATCATCTACAGCTAGGAATTTAAGTTACTACAATATGGTATCTACTGACTACTATATCTTCTTACCTATTATTATTACACAATTTACTACTTATTATTTTATATGCATTGGTGTATTGGAGGGTATACGAGGGTAAACGGCGTATAACCAATACGCGATTTTTGTCCATGGCGTATAGCTTATGGAAATCGATGGTAAATAACTGTTATAATTATTATAAAATAAACGAAAAAATAATTTTTTGACAATAAAATTAACCTAATTAAAATATCAACTAAAACAAATTTCCTATCAGAAAAATGTTTACCCAATAAATCCTACATGACTCGATCTCATCCAAAAATTGTACCTAAACAATATACGTGCACAAAAAAATCATACTGCCAAATTATATAAAAATTACCGAAAAACGATTCTGTTAAATTGTAAAATTGTTTTGATATTTATAAAAATTTCATTTATTTTCAGTAAGTTTTCATTATACTTAAGAAAACTACTGGAAAAATTTAAAAATGACTTCTTTAAACAACTAACTAGAATGAATTTTCCATCAAATAACTTCTTTATCCTAAAATACTTAGGTACTCGCTTTCTTTTATCCAAAAATAAAAATTAATTGGAAAATTAATAGTTTCATTGCTCGGCTTAGAATATAAAAATGTTATAAAAGAAAATCTAAAAATTGTAAGTTTGAAATGTAGATTGAATAATTTTGTAGCGAACCGAGAAAAAAAATTTTTGGGGTCCTAAATTGTGTTTATTCACAAATATTTTTATCAAAACATCACTGATTATATTTTATATTAATTATAAATTATTAATCAAAATAATATTTAGCATTTATTATTTAGCCGGCCCGGGCGTCTTAAAACAATATATATATATTCAAACCGATGCCGAGCTTTAATTAAAAACCCGGCCTGGCCTGAGAATGTTTCCATTTTGAAAAATAAAGTTCAACCCGAGCCTGATAAATATTTTTTAATCCAAAAACACAAACGGTCTGTAGTACCTACTATTAATATACTATTTAAACTGCAAGGATCAAATAATTTTCGATCCAGTCCGAACCAATGATTTTTTTCTTATGCACGGCCCGGTCCGAAAATACATTTCCATCAAGTCCAGTCTAAAATCAATATGGACCAATACAATTGAGGGCAAGCTCGGTTAGGCTGGTCCATATAGTACCTTTAAAATATACTTTTATTATAACTATTTTATGAGAAGATAAAATCGGACTATTAAATATTCCCAACGATTGGCCCAGTAAATCTTTAAAAATTAGGCGGGGGCAAATGTCCCCTTTGCCACCCCCCAAATGACTCCACTGAATTAGTTAGACATTGGCCATTATAATAAGTACATTATGTATATTTTAATTATAATAATGCCTAATAGTTCCTAACTCATTATAATGAAACATTTTTATAATTAATAATTATTATTGTATCGTTTTGTCAGTATTTGCATTCGAATAAAAATTTTATTCTAAAACGAAGCGTTCAAGTATTACGTAAGGGGGTGGGGAAGTCTGTCGTGTACTTACATTTGCTGACAAGGAAGATGAGGGGGTTGGGTTAGAACTATGCTGACGTCGGTAGTAATAAAAAAAAATAAAAAATATATACTTATTTTTATCAAAATATGTAACAAAATTTTTCTTTTATTTTTAATTAATTCATATAAAATTCGTCATCGGACATATTCTGTCGTAATAAAGTAAGGGTTGGTCGGACATTTGCTGACAAGGGGGAGGAGGGGGGTCTAAAAGATCAAAAATGTCCTGACGTAATGCTTGAACGCCCCGTAAATTAAAATTAAAACGGTCGTGATGTGCAGTTAAAACTTTAAAGAAATAAAATAATATTTTTTGGCACGCCTACCTATTTTCAATTTTTTTTTTTTTTTAATCTAGAATTTTCACCGTAATTTCAAAAATGATAACTAACATTTACGTCAATCGACCATTTTCAAGTAAATTTTTTTTGGTTTTTACCTGTTTTTAGACAAGTGATTTTCTATTTATGTTTCGCCTTAATAATGAAAATATTATTAAAATGCAGTAGTATAATATAATATTAGGTACCTACCCACCTAATTGAAGTGGGTTACTGCTTTAAAATTATATCGGTAAAATATGGTTAGGTATTATTTATTAGTTTAAATGTTATAAAAGTAAAATACAATATTATATTATACCTTTAAAAGTGAAAAATATTAATATATATGTAGGTATATATTATATATATATATATATATAGGTATGTACTATGTACCTATCTACTAATAAACCTAGGTATAGTAGTGTATGTATTTGATACTATATGAACGCACACTGCCGCGGTAAAATTTACGGTGGAAAATAACGCCGTTTTTTCTTATGCTTAGAAAAACTGTTAATAAAATCGAATATTTCATTCACATAAAATATGTTTAACACTCTCTAATTTGGGTAAGTCGTAGCTAGCTATAAACATAAAAATAAGGTAAATAAATGAAATATTGATTCGCCCAGAATCTAAAAACTTAATTTTACAACAATTTATATTCACAATCATAAATATATAATATATGGGTAGTCTAATAAATTGTTTTAAAGATTTTACTTCAAATAACTGAGACAACTGGACATTTATAGTCGTCCCATTCATTTCCACATATATTATGTTTACATGTTGATTTTTATAAATAGGTACCTACCTGCATTTATTATTAATAATAATAATTGTTGCATAGGTATTCGGCATTTCAGTATATTAGGTACCTATACATTTAGTATCAGCTGATAACTTAAACGGTAGGGATAGTCTACCGGTCATCGTCTGATTCATGAAGACTAGAGATATCTCTAGTCTTCATGGTCCGATTACTGTATATTTGATACCTATAAGTGTATATATAAATGTATATAATACCAAAATGCATTCTGAATATGCAACAATAATACATAATATTGACACTTTACCAGTTTAAAAAATTTTAATCATACCAATATTATGAATTTAGGACAAAATCACTCGTATGAATTTATGGTAGGATAACCCCTTCCCCACCCAGAGATAAATAAATAAAATAAAAATTAATGAAAACAGTGGTGAAGCATGAATATTAAATACGAGTAGGTAGATAATTTTTTTTTAATACCTCAATTTATTTTTTTAAAAACCTATTGTCCAAAGATTGAAGGGGTTTTATGCAAAGAAAATAATAACATAGTTATACTAAAAAGTATTAACACTATATTGTATAAACTTTAAAGAAAAAACATGCCAGAGATAATATTAATAAAAATAAAATGTAAATAAATATTAACATCATCATATTTTTTATTATCTATATTATATTTAATTTTTATATTGTTCAACGGGTTTTTAACCCCTTTGGTCGTGCTTGAAGTGTATACGTTTTTATTTTCCAAGTGCGTATTTAATACATTTCTAAACACCTTTGTATCACATTATATTGTTTTATTTTTCGATAGGATTTTGGCCAAGGTCGATATTTCAGAAGAATTTTATCCGTTTACTCAATAGACTTATTCTATATCTATATAAGTCTGAAAAATAGAAAGAAAAATATTGATTTTTAAAAAATATTCCCGGATGAGATATTTACATCAAATATTAAAAATGACTCAATTTATAGCGACTACCCAATTGGATTAATTAAAAAAATGACTTCTATAAAATCTAAAGTAGGTACCAACTATATTTAATATTTATTATTATTACAATTACCTATATTTTGTTTGGAGATGTGAGGTCGGTAAATTTACGGGGAAGGTAAATGTAAATTTTACCGATGATTTTTTTATCGTTCTTAAAATCGAGTCATGACCCCACATTTCAAATGTTTTTACTAGCTAGTGTAATAATTTTTATTTAGCCTAATAAAGTGTATAATATTATAATACAATTAATATAATGACCTTTTCCTGTGAAGAACTTTAGAAATAGATAGTAAAATGATGAAAAAAAAAAATTAAGGTTTTTTGATGTTAAACATATAAATTACTAAATAATCATAAAAAAAAAATGAACGGTTGATGAGGTTATTAAATAACATAAAAAATTAATTTACCAAATTTTACCGATAAATTCTACATCTCTAGAATGAAATAGATTAGAATCTAGCTATCAATTTTAATTATACAATCTAACAATCTATGTGTTCACACTTATTTATCTTGGAATCAGAATCGGAATCGATTATAAGCGTTTCTTTATTATTATATACCTACATATATTATTATGTCTCATGTTATTGTACACAACTCTAAACTGTGTAAATAATTTTGTTCTGTTATTTAAATTAAACTAAGTACTGAAAAAATTGAAAATTAACCTTATAAAATATCAATAGTAAAATAAATTTCCATTAGAAAGATTTTAACCCAAAAAATCCTACACTCCTATCCAAAAAGTATACATGCATACAAATATCGTATATGTATAGGTAGGTACTTCAAAATTGTATACAAATTACTGAAAAATTGTCAACAAGTATAGTTTTGATATTTCAACTATTATATATAGTAGGTAAATAATCATTATAAATTTCAAGTTTCTAACAGGCTTTCTAATTTTCGGTGAGTTTGCTTTACGCTTAAAAAAATTACCAGAAAAATTTAAAAGTTTCCTCCTTAAAATACAAATTATATTTAAATAGAATTAAATTTCTATCAAATAATTTGTAGTTTAACCCAAAACTTGACTCCTTCTATCGAAAAAGTTGCTCCTATAAAAAAAAACGAAATTTTAAAATTAATAGCCTCTTCGTTGTACTTAGAATGTAAAAATGCAATAAAATGAAGTTTGAAAGCTGAAAGTCATAAGTTTAAAATATAATAGGTTAGGCTAGTATCACACTGGACCCACCGGCTGTGTACGCGACTATCGGACGACTTGAGCTCTCACATTGGAACATATACTTGTAGGAGACGTTGTCGAGAGTAGAGTTCCTGTGAATTATATTCAACATTTTGACAAGATGAACGGGTTATTTTACCTAGTTGAAAGTAGAAATTTGTTGGTGAGACGAAGACGCTCAAGAAGAACGGAATGGATTAACTGACTATAGATATTCCCGAAGAAAGAAAATCATGGCAAATTTCTTTCTTGAATTAACAGTTTAATATTTCGGTAGGTATCCATGACAAATACTATACAAGGTTGTACGTCCTACAGTCGAAAATCCGAGTCAGTTGGGATCGAATCGCAGGTCGGAGCTAAAGCACGTAGTCGCACGACTTGTCGGGTTTAATGCGAGAACACTGATTAAATTCCCTGTGTTAAAAAAGTCCGCACGTAGTCGTTTGACTAAGTAGGTACGGTCAAAAGTACGTATAGTCGGTTCCAGTGTGGTATTATAATAGATTAAGTATAGGTACTCAATACTTATATTATTACTTATAGCCGTGGTGTTAATACGATGGGGTTATGATCTAAGGTTTTTATTAAGTTAACAGTACCTACCTACGCTATACCATTCATTTTCAAAAGGTTCTGTATAGGCAATTTTTAAAAAAGTTTTTTGAATAACGAAAATTTAACAATTGTTCAAAAACTACTTGTGGCTTTCTGATTATAGTTTGATCAAAACTTGTCATAAAAGAGAAATAATTACACCAAATAAAATATGAGAACTTAAACTAAGACTGAGCATAGAGGTTTTGTTCTACGAGTAGATTTAAACATCTAGAATTATTTGTGATTGAAAAACGTAAACCATACTTCTCTGTTTTTTTTTTTTTTTTTTTTGTCAAAAACTAATCATTCTTAATTCAACGTTTCACGGATATGGTGTGTAAAAAATCGGTATACTTACTGGACTTTTTGTTTGACAATAATATTTTACAATTAAAATTAATTTAAAATTAATAAGATCCTTACGGTACCTATTTTATAATATTTGTAATCCTTGTTATTTTTTTAAGTTTATTATTTTCTTAATTAGCAATCTATTTTTGACTTATAATATTCCGATGCTGAATATCTTTTTAAAAATTTTGATATACCTACCTACCTATCCATATTGAATATTTAACCAACAGTATTATTTTTTAGCATAAAAAAAGTCATCAAATTATTCAAATTCCGAGCTAGTCAATAGTAATTAATGATAGCGGTAGTCAATGTGATAAATATATTTTGTAATTGCCAAATAAAATGCAAAATATTATTTAGATATAAATAATATTATAATATATATATATATATATATATATATATATTCTAATTTCTATTTATATCAGAAATATTTAACATTTGTATTAAATACCTAGCCCCCTCCCCTCTCGTCTTACGCAATGTCTTCTAATTACAAAATTTGATTCAAACAGCAGAGAATTTAATAATTAAACTAATTTTGCATTTTTTGGTTTTAAAGCATTTTCTGATATTTTTTCATATGAAAGGAATTTTGTTTATATGTACCTATATTTTATGTTTTAAGTATAAATAAATAAATATAATGTATAAATTACTGCGTTGAATAAAAATGTTTAAATATTTAATTTGCCTTGTAATGTTTTATTATTTATATCCTGGACAGGGTTACTACATAACTACAATAACGTCAAGTTATTTTATGATTTAAAATTGGCATTTAGGATATAGGTACCTATCTAATACAAAATTAATTGGTTGGTAAATCAGTTTTTGTCTCGTTTTTTCGTCTATTATTTGTACACAAATGCAATATATACCATAACCGCACAGAACCTCCCGGGAGTTGACTGTTTAGTTCACAATTAATGCCCATGTCATCAATATTCATATAAAAAAAATGTATGCCCAGGTTTTTCAACCTATTTAACAGAAATACTTTAAGGGCGAAAGATTAACTTCTATAAAGTGAAGGTCAATGTTCCCAACATAGTCTGAATATTTTTTAAATTTAATTAATTTATTAAAATAATTAAACAGTATTATTTCCCAAAAATCTTTAATCGCCAACTATTACAGATAGATCCCAATAAAATACATAAACTAAAGTATACAAATTGCACTCAAAAATAATCCACTATTCAAATGTTGCACTTACAAGGAGTTTCACTCAAGCTAATAATACAATAAATAAGTAATAGATATATAAAATGTTAATAAAAAAAGTATAATACACCCAGTATTTCCATTATCTATATTGATATTCTTATATATATATAATAATGAATTATTTAATAAAATAAAATTATTATAATATTTAATCCGTAGTCTTTCATTAGTTTTATTTAAAAAAAAAAAAATTGGTAGTCACAATAACAGGAAACACTTAATTTCATAATTTTGTGTAATAAGACATAAGACTTGAAATTTAAATGTAATTCAACAATATTCCCAGTAGGTATATCATAAAAATATCGAAAAGGTAAATTATAAACTTTATTAAATCAAGCATCATTTAAATTTAGAAGTCTACATAATACAAACTATATAAAATTATGCATATGATTATTAAAATAAGCTGAACATTGTTCAATAATCATATGTAATAATAATTTGAATATAATAACAAATATTAAAGGAATATATGTTATAAATTATAATTTTGCATAATTAGATAATTATATAATTTTTACTGCAAATAAATATATTCTATTGTATTAATATATATTATATTAAGCAGAATTTGAATGATGATATTTCACAAATAGGACGGCTACTAATTCCTTACATAACATTTCTAAAATGACTGCATTATCAAATAATTTTTCATTATTATTTCTAAAAAAATACAAGAAAAATAATAAATATTAGGTATGTATTTAATTAATAATTAATACTATCATTGATTACAGTGGCGGCTCGTGGGCTTTAAAAGTGGGAGGGCAATTACAAATTATTCATTTTTGAAAAGCATAGAATACAATATTAATTATGTACCAATTTAAAAGACAATGATTAAACCAAAAATAATACCATATAGAAAAACAAAAATATAAATAAGTTTTACTAAAACCGAAAATTACAAAATAATAAAAGTTATATGTCTTATACTCAAAATTTAAGTCTATCTTTCATTTCACTAAACAGGTCTTCCAAGTTGTTTTATTTCAATTGTCTGTTAATATGATACTGTATTTTTATCTATAATATAATATATAGTAGTAATAAAAGAATAAATTAAAGAAATAAAGAAATATAGAAATGTGCACACAGTAAATACACCGATAACTTATTCTGTATTGTTCCACAGTCCACATGCATGTCGGGCAATTATTTGTATCTCTTCGGCGGCCGCATTATTATCAAATTCCCCCTCCTATGTTTTGATTGTACAGTTATGACAGGCAATTGTCAATGTCGCCACAGAACTGTGTGCTTTCAATACTCGAAAACCATGCAGATGAATAATAGGTACCTATTTCACCCGTGCTATTACCTACATATATTTTTAAACTCCGATTACCTCATAGTGTTTTCATAACAATATTTAAATTGTTAATAAGTAATTTATTATAATATTAGAGGGAGGCGATCGCCCTGTCACCCCTACACACGAGCTGCCACTAATTGTTTATATATACTTAACAAACAATTTTACTTTTCATTTAATAATTTGTTTGAGGTACTAATTAAAATTCTCTTTTTTGCATAAATCAACTCTTCATTATAATTAGGAACTGTTAATATATTTGTATGTAATTCTTTGAGTACTTGACATAGTATTGTATAAACTGAAGATACATTACGTTTTAATGGTAATGTTGAATTTAATAAGAATTCATGTAGGTATGGATGAGGTAAAGAACTTAGAAATATTAAAATAATTTTTAGTTGCAAAGTAATTGATGAGTTCTAAAAATAAAATAATATATTATTAATTAATTGTTGATTATTCATTGTTTTTCAATAATTACTTGGTTAGGAATGTCACTGATTTTTCTAAAAATCATTCTTAAAAAAGGCCCTTCATCAAAATCAGATAATTTAACTGAATTTAAAGCTTCAGAAGGCCAATTAAATTTTTGACATTTAATAAATAAATCTTCATAATTAATCTTGGTATATGTTATATGATCTTTAAATGTTTGTAATGGATCTGATTGAAGATTTTGAGGAACCAATGCTAGCAATCTATAAAATGAAAATAAATAAATTGTAATTTTATAAATTATAATATTTATTTATAAACTTACCGATTAATTATTCTATCAATACTTGAAGGTGCAAGAGTTCGACTAGTGTTAATATTATTTTTATTTGACAATATTTTTTTTTCTCTTTCATCCTCTTCATCACTCCAAGAACCTGATGTACATCTTTCATAATAATCTCTATTATTAACAAAGCGTAATATCATGAAATCTAAAATTTCTTTGTCTAAATTAAATAATAAATCCTATAACAAAAGCAAAATAATATTACTAAATAAATATATTTAGGTAAGTATATAAAAATATTTACTGTAAAAAAACTGAGAATGTGGTAAACACAAATATCATCAGCAAAAGATAATTTTATTAAAATATCTATTGGTGTTTGTTTATTGTAATGAGAACTATGAAGTTCTGATAGTAACCAATTATTCATTGCTGCAAATTAAATATAGGTATTTTCTCAATTTATATTAATACATGTCAACAAATGTAATCTAATAATACCTACTATAATTTAACGGTGTATTGTTAGCTGCCTCATACATTTTTTTTAATAAAAAAATATTAGAATAACTAATTTCTTCTGTTGTATCGAATAATTTATCGAAAAATACAAATCTTAATGTTTCACATAGATAGCAAGATATTTTTAACTGTCCATCTCTTATTACCTGTATAAAAATTAATATTTATTATATGTCATACATTGCGACTGTTGTAGCTTCCCATTGCATTTTTTATTGTTTTTTAACCAATTAAGATTAATTTATGTACTTCCTAGTGCTCAAAATGAAAAATTTTACAAACCAGAACACTATAAATAAATATAGCATATGCTTTTTTGCTTGTAAAATAAATCAATTTATTTTTCCAGTAAATATAGGAATTGAATATCTTACCAATATTTACGAATATAACAAATAAAAAATACTAATTACTATTCAAATTTTCTAGCCAAATTAAACAATTTAATCAAAACAATAGTAATAACAAATGGTGAGAAATATTTTTGATTCCTATTTAGTAATTATTGTTCCTGATATCAATTATGAAATTACAGTGACATAATAATTAGAGTATTTACAATATTTTTCTAAGAGCTAACTGCCACATACTTACTTTCTTAGAAGAGTTTTAAATAATACAGAACACCTTTTCTTCTTTCCAATTTTCATGTTAAAAACCCTCAAATTATATATTTTCTTTATTTAAACAAAATTTATGACACAAGTGATATATTTTATCATCACCAAATTGCATCTTTTCTATCTTATCAATTCGGATAAATACAAGAAATTTTTTGAATCTAGTACATTATTTTCTCTTGTTAATACTTTACATTTTAAATTCACTAAGTACGTTGGATAAAATGTATTTGAGCAGTATTTATCATCGCTACCAACATATATAACTAATAGAATGAAAACACTTTTCTTAATTTTTTTTTTAATAATTAAATATTTTTTATTGTTTGGAATTTTTAAATACTGATTTTTACCAACCGGAACGGACACAAAGGCTAACGTTTCGGTCCATTTCTTTCACTGGCACTGGATTATTGTTTTAAAAATGTGTATACATTTTTAAACTTCTTTTCTAAGTTATGTAGAAAAACCCGCCCTGTTGCCTACCCTTATTATTATATTAATAATAAATTATATAAAATGTTTTAATAATTATAATTTTAACATTTGATTCTGATACTGTTATGTTGCAGTTAAAATACTAAGAATGCAATTTACATCAACAACTGTAATTAGGAACACAAATAACAGTGATTTGTATTACCTCAATAATAAAATTTAACCAACAAAAGAATTTGGTAACATCATTTGAATAAGAAGCATTGTAATCATCCCTATAAAAATAAAATATTGTAGATATTAAATACATACTTAATATATACTTATAATTGCATCATTATTTATTGGTCAAATTTATTTATCTGATTAATATACATTGGTATATTATAGTTTACCTCCAATTTAATTCAATTTTGTCTAGTCCATTGTATTCCAATGTAGTTGGTAATGCGCTAAATAGATTTCTTAAATGTGTACTTAATTTTAAACATAAATTAGTTTTAGTTATTGAGTCTATTACATATTCATCATTTAATTTAGTGAGCAACAATATGCAATCACAACATTTATAGAATACTTCTGTATCCTATAAAATATTATTTATATTAATCATGATTATCACTATTACCTATATAATATACCAGGGGTGGCCAGCAATAAGAGACTCGTGAGCAGCAAAATATAGAGAAAAATATGTTAAAGCCAATAGAAAAGAAAAAGGTTCTCAATTATTGTAAAATACATTACACATAATTGCCCTGATTTTTATTACCATAGATTAGATATCACATGTAATAATATGTGTAAATTTATTTTATTTTTGAGAAGTGCTTTTTCAAGTGTTGTGTTAAGTTGTTTGAAATCTGGCTAATAATTGGTAAATGCAGTTCATACAAATTCATCTAAATGTTCATTAGTCAGTTCAGATAGATATTTCTATTTAATGAACTTAAGCGTTAAGTACTGTGATTCACATACATAAGTAGTCCAAAATATTGGGATGCCTATTGGAACACTATTTTGTTAATAGGTATTTTTCTTTTAAAACCTTCTAAAATTGTATGACCAAAACGCCATTTAGTTGCAGTCCTATTATCCCATCGTTCTCTTACAGTTCTGGTAGCTCCAATTTTACAACTACTGTGTCCTTTGTAATCGGTGATGAAACAGAAAAATAATTTTTCAGATATGAAAGTGAATGTTTAAGTGTTCTCAAATCATTAAATCTGCCATTGATTTCTTCAGCAAGACCAGACATTTTACACAAATAATCTTATATTTCTATTTGAAAGTCTGGAAGGTTTTCAATAATTTTCTTCGAACATTTGAAATGAGCGAATGTTTAGTCTCAAGGTATTTTCGAAAGGTTCTAAAATAAGATTTTCTCTTCCTTGTAATGACATGTTTAGCATTTTTAAAACCACATCTTTAAAAATCTAAAAAGCCAAATTTAACAACCACTGGAGGGTCATTAAATAGCCAACTCCACAAAAGAGTGATGCACTGGTGCATAAACAATGTTACCTGGTCATTACAAAAGTTAAGCGTTGTCAAACTGGGCAGAGTTTCCATTTAATTATAATTTAGGTATATTTATTATTTACTTTATAAAATCTGTATTATTATTTCTCTTGGTTTTAAGAGCCACACGGAATTAACTCAAGAGCCGCAGTTTGGCCATCCCTGTAATATACCTATTTTTTCATAAAAATAATCAAACCTTTGTATCAATATATGACAGTACACAATCTAATATATTTAATCTATTGGGTATATTTAGGGCTGTTGGTGATTCTGATTCTTCTACATGACAAATATTGGCTTCCTAATAAATAATAATATATTTAAATTTATCTTAAATAAGAAAAATATACAAGTATGGATTACATAGGAAAAAAACATAATTGCAATATTTTGTTGATTGTCCAACAGTGTGCACAGGGTATGTAAAAAGTGGATTTGATCATGTTGCCATTCATTGTACATCACACAGTTACATAAATTAATTAGCTTCTAAAAGTTCCACAAATATAAAATTAAAAAAGTACACATTAATTTTAATATTAAATCTTAAAACACATATCTTACTTGAATAGAGCCAAAAACAGACTGGTGCGCTAATACTGGATTTCTTAATTCACTTATAAGATTTGTCATAAATTTTAAAATTAATATTTTTATACCAGTTAATTTTTCTTTTTCAGCCATTATTGCTAATATATTGAATAGGTTGTTTTTTAATATATATTCCATACATGAATTAGTTGTTATTTCTTCATTTTTATCTTCAGACAGTATAATCTAAAATATATATAGGTAATAATTATAATTAAATTAATTATATTATATAGGTATTTACAAAAATTCAAATATTTTATAGATTCTTAAATATTATTTTATAGATTCTTAAAAATTATTTTATTCTTAATTAAATTTACAAACCAAAAGAATGCAAATTTCAGAGGGTTTTTATTAATATGAATCTTTTATTATATTTTTATATATTAATGCCTAAATGAATTATATAAATATCTACATTCAGGTCCAAACAAAGCATCTGTTGCAATGCAGTATGATTATAACATCGAATACATTTTCTCTAGCATTTTTATTGTACAGCAATATTTCTTATAAGCTAGGTGAGCGTTCTAGATCAAAGGAAAGCTGCACAGCAAATGTTGCGTCATATGGACAGATTTTCAACAATGATGTGTAGTAATATTTAAATATATATGTATACCTAATAAATTATAATAAACCCAAATCATAAAATTAATACACTTAACTGTATATACGTAATTAATAACTATGGAAGTACATATAGTATATTATTTTTATGATTTGGGTTTATAATAACTAATAAGTAGTATAATAGCCACAAGTGCTCAAATATATTTTAATTTGTGTATAGATTTTGACTTTTGTCACTGACTGATAATTAAAATATATTTAATTGTTAAATTGTGTATACATATATATAGGTATGTGCTATGGGTAAATGTTGCTTGGAAAATATTACCTCGCCTGTACCAGACTTACAATTTGCATTTTTTCATTTAATCTTATTTAAATATTCTGTACAAGGTATAAATACTGAAATAATTTATATTTAAATATGTAAAAACTACCTGTTGTACAATTTCCAGATGACCAGGGACATTTGTCTGTTCTATGTGTGTTTGAGAACATTTTCCATCAGTAGTCCATTCTAAATAATTAACCATAAATTTTTCCCAGTGATAAATAAAATTTTCAAATGCCGGAGTTGGTGGAGCTATCTGAAAAAAATATATTTAATAACTATAAGAAATGTTATGTATATTGTATAATATGTATAAGTAGATATATATAAATAATTTTAATTATAGGTATTTGAAATTAAATAATCTTATAAATTATAATGAAACATTTTACTGTGAAACTAATATATATCTTACTGTATCCACTACTGAATCAAAGATTGTATTCAATACTGGTATCATTTTTTCATTCTTTAGATTTAAAATTACAAAACTGTTTTATTTATTTATATTTCACTTGAATTATCAGACTTTAGACATTAGACAATTTATCAATTTAGACTTATTCAATAATTACGAGTTGCAATAGTCATGAATCAACATTAAACCATAAAACTATATTACAACTTACAGTCCAGAGTAAAATAAATTATTTTATTCTGTGATTATAGCACAGAATAATATTATTATTATTATTATTATAACTATTACCTAGTATGATTATAGCATAGACTTTTTTTTTATCAATATGATTCAATAATATTTTTAAATTTATCAATACATTATTTTAATAAAAAATGTTTATAAACATTTATATTTTTAGGTTATGAAAACCATGACAAAATGATAAAAACAAAGTTGATAACAAATATTTTTTAAAAAAATTTAAAATTTGTATTTGTTTATTCAAATGTTAAAATTATAGGTTTAAAATGCGGTTTTACAAGTATTGCGATTTAGTTCATGCTAATACTAACTATGCAAATCGGATGAAAATGCTCAGCAATCGTATTTTTGGAAATGTTGTACGGCCAACTAATGAAAAATCTATGAGGGTAACTTATTTCATTTCCAATTTCGATTTCAATAATGGCTTTATTTTTATTATTCAGGTAGTAAATATGTTTAGTGAGGAACCATTATACAAAAAAGAAAATGTTATAAAGTACTATCCCCGTCATATTGAGACTGGATTACTTATACGTCAACTTCGAGCATATGGGTTATTTAGAGATGAACACCAAGACTTTATTGATGAAATGAAAAGACTCAAAGCTCTTAGAGGAAAAGTATTTGTAAAAGGAGAGAAAAAACGAAAATCTAAGAACATTTTATAAAAAAAATTTTAAAACCTACTGAATCAGAAGTGTTTTTATAATTATATATCCGTCTTGTCGACAAAATTTAACTTAGTATACACTGATGTAGTTATTTGTTTAAAAATTAGATAAAATAAACTTGTTATGTGCACATTTTGTTTTATTTATATACCTATGTGTTTTTTATTATGCCTTATTTAGAAACTCGAGGGAATTCATATTCATACTTGTATTGTACTTATACTTCCTAATTATTTTAGCTAAATATGATAATTTATGTATATTTATAAATATGTATTAAATATGTTTATACTCCAATAAATTGAGAACCTTAACATTTTTAAAAGCTCAATATAAGTGTAAAAATAATTACATTTTAATATTACTTAATACATTTTTATCTGAATTATTCAATAAATAAAATATGATATTTGATCACAATTTAGGTACCCAGGTATCCTGTAAAATGTATTTGTACATATATTTTAAGATGATAATATATACTATATATATATAGCAGACAATATAAGAAAATTATATTACACAAAACTAAAAATATGAAGTTTAAATTAAAATTAGAGTTGAAACACCTAATACCAAATATGAAAAGGAGGATATTTTTAAGATAATGCTATATCATTTAATGTTTGCAAAATATTGTCTTAACAAAGAAGTTATGACTATTTAAAAAAAATTAAAACGCTACAATATACTTTAGATAACATTTTGCAAAAATGAAATGAGATTGTCATTCTTTTCATGAAAATTAGTAATATTTAAAATTTTAACTTAGACACCACATTTTTGTTTTACACACTGTAATTTTTGCTATATTACTCATTAAATAAATGGTTATAGTATATATGGATATAACATTCTCTTAGTTGTAAATATTTATTTTTTCAAGTTTTGGATATTATGACATTTTTCAAATTATTACTTCGTATTTTTATATAATACAATTTTAACAATTGATGGTGATAACTGATAAGTGCTACCTGGTGAATAAAAATTCCTATTTATTACAGCTTCGTAGGCTATATAATTGCTTTATAAAAGAAGGAAAAAGAGGGAGCTAAATTAACTTGCATTCAAATGTGTGTAAGCATTTTCATTAAAGCATCAACCATACAACTTTTTAGTCTTCTAAATCAATTCAAAATGGATTTTGATCAAATTTTAATAGATTTTGGTGAATATGGTTCATATCAAAAAAAGTTAATTTGGTTAATTGTACTACCATGTGTTTTACCATGTGGCTTTCATGCTTATAATCAATTATTTATGGCTTCCTCTCCTAAACATTGGTGTAAAGAAGAATAGTAAGAATACAACATATCATACCTAATACAATACAATATACTAGGTATAAATAGTTATAATTTAGTACTTATTTGTATGTTACTTTCAATTTTCAGCTACTTAAATTATACATCCAAAATTAATCAGTGTTGGGATTCAATGAATAACACTTGTACAATTTGGGATTATGATGATAGTCAGTATTCGTCTACTATTGTGACAGAAGTAATGTTAAATTTTTAACTTATTATGTTTAATTAATTGTTATATAGTTTTTAATAATCTTTAAAATTTTAAACTCGAATTAATATTTATACTTATTAAACAGTATCAATTTGGGTATATTTAAAATTATTGAAAAAATACATTGATTCAACTAAGATGGGATGTTAAAGACTTAATACACTTTCCAATGTTATATTTATGTTATATCCCAATGTTATTATTGAATAATAATCATTTATTATGAGGTTGAACTTCTAATCTAAAGAAAATTTGCTAATTTTAGTATACATGACCTGATGTTTTTCATTACCTATACCTACATGTATTAAGAAATTTCTTAAATTACTAATTTAAATTACAAAAGTGATTATTTTATATGCAAAAACAAGCCTCACAGGTAAAAAGCTTACACCTTATTGAATAGAAGAATTCTTTTTTTTATGTAATTAGACATTTTACAGATTGGATTGAACTTCAATTTTGAAAAGCCTGATTTAATTTTTTCAAATGTCTGTGAAACTCTTCTTTTGTATTTTTGAAATTGTTTTTTCTAGCATTGTTTAAATGAATTTCAACTTGTATAAAGTATTCTCCTTTCAAATAAATAAAAATAATCAAAATCCGACTATAAATCACTTTTACTCATTAAAATAGTGCAATTTCATTTTTTGCGTACATTGTTGACTTGTGCACAAAATGGTTAGTGTGTGTGCTATGGTGGAAGTAGTGAAACACACTCACGCTAACAACCATTCACTATTAAAAAGGCGGTCAGTAGGTTGTGGAAGCACTTCGCTCGTCGGGTGTCAGTATTGGTGGATGCACATCGCTACTGGGCAGGGTACTTTTGGTGGATGTATTGAATTTGAAAGCAATGATAAATCATTGCATTCAATA